>CAUYON010077944.1:0-35635 GCA_963573935.1 Arctocebus calabarensis | reverse complement strand
TTTGATCAGAGAGATCTGCAGTTATTCTAATATTCTTCCCCTTGTAGGTAATAGATTTCTTGTGTCTGGTTGCTTTCAGAATTTTCTCTTTCATATTAACTTTAGTGAACTTAATTATGATGTGCCTTGGGGATGTCTTATTCGGGTTGAGTTTTACTGGGGTTCTGAAACTGTCTGCTATCTGAATTTCAGAATCTCTTGGCATGTCTGGAAAATTCTCTTTCATCATCTCATAAAGAAGAGACTCTGTGCCTTGTGATGCCACTTTGTCATTTTCAGGTATCCTTATGAGGTGAATATTAGTTTTCTTCGAGTTATCCCAGAGCTGTCTGAGAGAATGATTCGTTTTTGCCTTCCATTTCTCTACCTCTTTGTAGGTTTGGGAGCATTCGAAAGCTTTGTCTTCCATGTCAGAAATCCTTTCTTATGCTTCTCCATTCTGTTACTGAGGGATTCTACTTTGTTTCTCTGATCTTAAATGGCTGCAACTTCTTGTCTCAATGTGTCAAAATCTTTGGTCATTTGGTCTTTGAATTCCTTGACTTCTTGATTCAATTTTTGAAATGCTCCCAGAATTTCTAATTCCAATTTTTGCTCTATTTTATTGATCTTATTTGCAATCCAAATTCTGAATTCGATTTCTGACATCTCAGCCATCTGTTTATGCATAGGATCATCATTCGTGTCTGCCAAATTGTTCCTTGGGCGGGTTGATCTACTCTGATTGTTCATGTTTCCAGAGCTTTTCTGTTGCCAACCCATACTTTGCTAGTGACTGTGAAACTGGGGGCCTTCTTGATGTGGTTGGGTTAAGTGGCTCTGTCTTATTTTCAGCTGGTCTCTGTCTTACCATAGTGAATCGGTTACTCTGTGTTGGAATCTGAGCTGTGGAGAAATACCAGCAGTTTGGTCACCACGCCCTCCCCCCCCCAGACAACAATTGGAAAAGGAAAATCAAACCTTCCCACTACCACACACCCAGTGTACCACGTTAGAAAGTCCTCAGGTGATTGGCCCAGTTGAAGAGGTCCCAATCAATTGTCCCAGCCAGTATCAACCTTAAATCAAAGAGTTGAAAAGTCTCTGGTGACTAGATAGCTGGATTCTGCTGGCAGCTCTATTATAACTCGCTTCAGGTCTCTGTGAGCTCAGGAGGGCTCCCCAGCCAGTAAATTAGTCTGGAAAGGTTGATGCCTCCTTCCCCACCTTGCCCCTCTGTCACACCCAGTCTCTGGTAACCCTGAAGGGCTGTGATCCAGTTCCCTCCAATGAGCAGATGCTCTAGAGGTTTGCACCTGCCTAGATCCCTAAGGGCTCTGTAGCTCCTCGGCCAGTCCACCAGTTTCTGCTGGTGTTGGCAGTGGGGAGGTGAGGCCTGACACCCGGGGTACTTGATAGGGGCTGGGGCGATTATCTCAGTTTCAGCCCTGTCTCTGATTGATGTTGCTGATAGAACAGAACAAGTTCACAGAATTTCTGCCCTGTGGAAGAGACGCTGGGCTGACTCAGTCTGTGAGCTTCATCCCTTTGTCTCAGCTGTCATCCCCTGAGGGTCAGGTGTGGCTGAAATTTAGCAAAGCTTTCTCAGTACCTATATTCTAATCCCCATGCCTCACCCCAGCCGTCCAGGTACTGCCTCAGGCATATCCTTCACTCCCAAGTCCTGCCCCTCTGCCACAGGACTGCTCTGCCAGATGGCTGCCACTGGAGAAGCTGGCTTCCCCTGGCCACCCAGAGAGAGTGGGAGTGTCTCCTCAAACATCTCCAGGGGTGCAAGGCCCACAACCATTGCTCCCACTGCTGCTCGGTGCCTCAGGGGACCACCTCTCCAGTTAGGCCTCCTCTCGGCTCACTTTCCTCTCACCACTCCTGAGCCAGAAAAACAGCACAGATCAGGAACAGACCATGCCCTGTCCACACCCCTTGAGAAACTGTCCGAGAATCTGGACTTGTAGGGGACAGACCTCCAGACCTCAGGGTGAGAGTGGAGGGGAATGCCGGGAGTTCAAACTTGCAGGTAGAGAATATATACAGTTTTATTCAGTTTTATACCTGACAGGAGAGTGCCATGGCACCCTAGTAGGGGAAGGAGGTCTGGTTTTTAGAGGGTCTCTCCTGTGGGGTAGAGTGGGAGGACATTTGAACTCTGCTTGCTTGTTTGTGTGGAGGTATGGAGTATGCTGCGAGCTGATCTCATGGGAGAAGGGGACTCCTGTCCTCTTGGCGATGTGTTCTGTACCTTTTATTTGTATCCTTGGGGTCACTTGTTACTCCAGCAGGGTTGATGTGTGTTCTTCGACCTTCTTTTTTGACTCAATTCCAAACCGTTGTGTTTCTTGCTAAATTTCTGTCCTTTAACTCTCCTTCTAGACCAGCGTGTCTGCGGAAAGCTGGCTACAGACCGCCATCTTGGCTCCCCCCAATAAATCATCTCTGGGATTTTCTAAGTAAAGAATCATATCATCAGCAAACAGTGAGAGTTTGACCTCATATGCCCCCATTTAGATGCCCTTTATTTCCTTTTCTTTTCTGATTGTAGTGGCTAGAACTTCCAGCACTATGTTGAATAATAGTGGTGATAGAGGACATTCTTGTCTGGTTCCAGTTCTAAGTGGAAAAGCTTTTAGATTGTCTCTAATCAGTATGATACTGGCTGTGGGTTTGTTGTAGATGGCTTCAATCAGTGTAAGAAATGTACCATCTATGCCTATCACGTGTTCTTGTCAGAAAAGGATGCTGAATTTTATCAAATTCTTTTTCTGCATCTATTGAAAGGATCACTTGGTCTTCTTTTTTTGCTTCTATTGATATGGTGAATTACGTTTACGGATTTGTGTATGTCAAACCAGCTTTACGTCCCTGGAATGAAGCCTGCTTGATTGTGATGAATTGTTTTTTTAATGTGTAGTTGTAATCTATTGGCTAAGATTTTACTGAGTATTTTTGCATCAGTATTCATTAGTGAAATTGGTCTATAGTTCTCCTTCTTAGTTGAAGAGTATTATTTTTATAGTATATGAAAATGCTACTGACTTATGCACATTGATTTTGTAACCTGAGCCCCTCCTCTTTCCCAGTTTGGATGCCTCTTTGCTTTATTGCTCTGGGTTGCACTGTTAGGATAGAAGTGACAGTGGGCACTCCTGTCTTGTTCCAGTTCTTACGGAAATGCTTTCAACGTTTCCCCATCAGTATGACTTTGGCTATAGGTTTGTAATATATGACTTTATAATTTTGAGGTATATTTGTTCTGTGCTTTGTTTGTTGAGGGTTTTTAATCACAAAAATGTACTGGATTTTATCACATTCTTTTTCTGCATCTAGAGAGACAATTCTCTATCTATCTATCTATCTATCTATTTGTTTGAGACAGAATCTCACTTTGTTGCCTGAGCTGGAGTGCAGTGGCATCATCATAACTCACTGCAGCTTCATATTTCTGGGATCAAGTGATCTTCCTATCTGAGACTCCTTAGTAGCTGGGACTGTAGATGCACATCACTACACCCAGTAAGTTTTCTATTTTTAGCAAAGTCAGAGTCTTCTTTTTGCTCAGTCTGGTCTGGAACTCCTTTCTTCAAGTGATCTTCCTGCCTCAGCTTGCCAGAGTGCTGGGATTACAGGTGTGACCCATGGCAGCTGGCACTTGGCAATATATTTTAATCCCTTCATATGATGGGGATGTTTCAATAAAGTATTTTAAAAATTGACATATTTTCTTTATAAGTAATGTAAAATGTATAAGTAGAAAACTAAAAGAAATCTTAAAATCTCTACTACCTGTAAAGAATCATCATCAAAATGTGGTGAACACTTTCTCAAATATTTTTCTATGTAAATGATGAAAAGATAGGTGGAGGTAATTTTTATAAATAGTACATCATACATATTTTTTTACAATAAAAATATTTTTACCCATTAGAACAATTTTGCATAATTATAAGGTGTCCAAGATCTTTTTAAAGTGTGACAATGCCCAGTATTTTTACATATGCAAGCTTCTAGGTAACTTGGCATAATATACATAAAAGTCTTAAAAATATTTGTATCTTTTAGATAAAATCAAAGCAACAAAATTATTTGTCCACGTAGTTCATTTTCACCATTATTCTTAACAAGTTCATGACTTTTAAGACTAATATCCTCATTGTTTACACATTATCATTATTCCTATAGATTTGATATGTAAGAAAATTTTTCTGTGAGTCTATTATTCCTAGACTAAATAATGAAATATTTTAAATTATATAAATCAAATACACACACTGTTAATCTTTAGCATCAAAACTTAGTTATCTGGGCCAAAATCTTTGCAAGGTTCATAACACAAGGTGCAATCTTTACAGAGCATGAGAAAATGCACAGTTTAAGGAAGGGGTCCTCAAACTATGGCCTGTGGGCCACATGTGGCCTGCCCGGGTGTTTTTGCCGCTGGTGCCTGACCTGCTTAGCAGCTGACTCCTCCTGGGCCCCAGTGCGCATGTGTGGAATGTGCGCTACACTCTCCTACTCCCCTCTTTCTCTGTGTCTCTTGACTCCTCCTCTTAGTCTCGGTTGAGACTGAGACTCTTGAACAGAGGAGTCATGAACTTATCTGTGCAATAGCCCAATAGCCTGTTGCTGCCTGAGGACCGAGGTAAGAACAAGTTAGGATTTTTTTTTTTTTTTTTTTTGCAGTTTTTGGCCAGGGCTGAGTTTGAACCTTCCACCTCCAGTATATGGGGCTGGGGCCGTACTCCTTTGAGCCACAGGCACCACCTGATTTTTTTTTTTTAAGGAGGTCTATTTTTTTTATTTTGCAGTTAGTAGGGCCTTTTTTTCCTGAAGCTAGAAGGTTTTTTGTTTGTTTGTTTGTTTGCAGATAGGGGGCGCCTTTTTTTTCATTTTAAATATTGTATTTGTATTTGTTCCTGTTTTTTTTTTTTCTTTTTTTGCAGTTTTTGGCTGGGCCTGGGTTTGATCCCACCATCTCCGGTATATGGGGCCGGCACCCTACTCATTTGAGCCTCAGGCACTGCCCCTGTTTTGTTTTTTTACTTCAAAATAAGATATATGCAGTGTGCATAGGAATTTGTTCATAGTTGTTTTTTATTTTTTAAACTATAGTCCAGCCCTCAAATGGTCTGAGGGACAGTGAACTGGCCCCCTGTTTAAAAAGTTTGAGGAGCCCCTGGTTTAAGGTGAAGTGTTCTGACACGTCCTTATGAAAATCCCTAATGTACCTCAGTATGGTACGTTGAACAGATGAATATGTTTGCACTTTACAAAGCCATTTATTTTATGTGACTTTTTTTGTGTGACCTGCTCCCCTCACACAACACAGTGCATAGCTGTGTTTCTTGTGATGTGTCCTGGATTCCAGCACCAGGCTGCTGAGCTGTGACAGTGCCAGACCCCACACCATGTTCCTCTCACAGGGAGTCTGAAATGTGCTTCTCATTAGGCATCACTGGAAGTTGCAACCTTTGGTAAGGATGCACACTAAAACATTATCTGGTGCACAAGGTGCATGTGAATACTGGCAAATAAAACACACAGTACCTTGCTATTCTGAGATAACAGCCTTTCTTCCATGTGAATTATTTCTCTAGTATGTAAATATCATTATTTTGAATTTTCTGTGCATTAATTTGGCAATCTGTCCTGTGTGTGGGTCTGTTTTAGGGCTCACTCTACATTGTTTGAATGGAGATGGCTCTGTTGATGGATTGCTTGTAGGAATAAGGTGATTGAATGAAAGATAATCTGGAATTGTCAGGGCCCAGAATGTTTTTGTGATTTGAATTACTTCTCCATGGCTCTTTTTAATTCTGTTAGTAAGTACACAGATACTTGCGAAGTGGAGATTTAAGTGAAGACAAAACTCACTGGGGGTGGAAGGAAGTGGTGATTGTGGAGAGAGAGAGAACCACGTGAACTGTGTGGGTGACTCTGAGTTATATGACCATGTCAGTATGCAGATCACACCTGACACTCTCACAGATACTGGGTTTACAGAAAAATAACCATTTTCTCTAAGCAAATGGGTTGCAGGCAGCAGGAGTAGAAGATTAGTGAGCATGCGGGGATGATGGTGTGTCTCCCACGAGCACATGTTGCTTTAACTATGGATTCAGGAAAAGGAATGAATCACAAATGCAAACTAAGCAGAGCAGGCAACCAACATTCATTTTAATTATGTAGTATTGAAAGGTGTATTCTCTGATTTTTTTCATAAGTGTTAGCTTGTAGAAGAACTACGGAAAATAAAAGTAATCATTAAGTATTATATGACTGTGAACCCTCAGTTGTACTCACAAAGTAACAATGTATATTTGTATTATATTTTGATTTTGTTTTATTCCTTTTATGACTATTAGCATTTCTCTTGAAACTTTTCTTAAATTGAGGTTAGGCTACCTTCTACAGTGTCAGGATAACTGATAATGTTTACTTCTTAACACAGGGCAGTGCTTGGTTTCACTAACCGTATTAATGTTACCAAACGAGGTAATAAAGGGGTTTTTAGTTCTCACCCTTTGTTTAATAAATCAAACACACATGGTCTGCACACGGCTTTCCAGTTGACTCATCTATTTTATTTGTCTTCTATCTTGAAATTTTATTGCTTTACATGGCTTAAAGTGATTCCAAGTCTGAACTGTTTAATCTGGAGTGTGAGGTTATTAATGTCTTGGCTAGAGTGTCTGAGAAAGTTGGACATAAGCTTCCGAGCAGGTGCGGTGCACAGGGCCCAGAACTCACTCTGTGCACAGGAGCTTTGCTCTGCCTACCTGTTTTGAAAATGCATTTTGAGAAAAATATTGAATTTCTAAGTAAATAACTAAAATATTTCCCCCCATGGATTATCCAGTGTTCCTCTAACTCAGATTTGCCACAGACCATGTGCTGGGTCGATCACCAGCATTTCCTTGGGAAACATGGGGAAAGCTGCTATAGCAGTTCAGACTTTATTAAGATTATGCCACATAAAATGGTGGGTTTTTTGTTTAAAATGTATTTGTCATTTGCTTTTGTCCCCTTGTAGAACTGCTAGTTTAAAAATTCCTACTATTCAAATATGTGTCCAATTGCTTCATAAGTGCCCACTGTTGTTTTCTTTGTTGTGGTTGACCAGGTCATAATCAGGAGAGGGAAATGGGGAACAATGCAACAGGGGCTGGAACCCAAGGAAAAGAAATGACCTCATAACTTTTTGGTATTTGTTTTGTTTCAGACACTGTGCTGGAAATCTTGATGTATGCCTTGCACATAAAACCTGGTTGAACATGGACAGAGCTGGAGGTCATTATGTCATGTGAAGTAAGTTGGGCACAGAGGGCAGGTGCTCACACATGATAGCTGAGAAGGTGGCTCTAGTGGTGGTGGACAGCAGTGTGGTAGACACAGAGACTGGGAAAGGTGGTTAGTGGGTACAAACATACAGTTGGTCTGTTTAGAAAGATTCTGGTGTTTGATAGCACAATAGTGTGACTATAGTTAGCAACAGAAAAATATTTTGGGTAGTTCAAAATAACTAGAAGAGAAGACTTAAAATATTCGCAATACAAAGACATGATAAAATCTTCCATTTTATAATTAAACTAATTTTATGTTTGGTTCTAATCCTAATACTTGCCGCTAGGATGCAAAGTCCCTCCTCCTGGAACTGTTCTTCCCTGGGGTGAATATTTACTTCTGCTTAGTAGTAAGACCTCTCTGCAACTCTTGCCTCCTCAGAAAGTGCTGGTCTGACTTGCAGCCTAAACTCCCCTATCTCCTGGGCACTGTCCCTCTCAGTTTTATTTTACCTTCCTCATTGCCCCTCAGTACCCCTTCTCATCATAGAGTGTATTATGTCTGTCTTCTCCTGTGTGGGTGTCAGCTCCACAGAGCAGGAAGCTCCCATCTCAGTCCCTGTCTCATCTCCTGCAGTGTGAACTGAGTTTTTGCTCATAACCTATGTTCAGCATTTGTTGCATGAATGGATAAGTGAAGAAATGAGATCTCAAATTTCATAGTTCAGCTCCAAACTGTATTTTCTATCTACTTCATTTTGCTCCCTGGACAAAAGAGAAATGTAACCTCAGGAGAAGGAGTAGCAAAAATGAAGGACAAATAAAATACATTGCAGAGTGACTAAAAAAAAAAAAATATATATATATATATATATATCTCATTGAAATTAACTTGACTCACATTCTACCAGGGGTGTCTAACCTAAGACCTGTCAGCAGTATGTGGGTTGTGTGAGGAACTATTTGCTTATCTGTGGTGGTGGATATCACAAAAATTATGCATGGACCTTCTTTTTGCTCATCAGTTTTGGTTAGTGTTTGTGTATTTAATGTATGACCCAAGACAGCTCTTCTTCCAATGTAGCCCAGAGAAGCAAAACGATTGGACAACCCCTCAGACTTTTAAAAATACAATTCAAAGGAATTTAAAATATAGAACAGTAAAAATTTAGTATGTGTATATTTATATATGTGCATATATACAAATTAAAGTATATGTATATGCACAATATGCAAAACCAATGCAGATAACTGCGCAGAGTGGGCATTTAACAATTGTATGTTTGTTTTATGGTTACAAATGGTCTATGTGATCACAAGATTTTATTTGCAATGAATGGCTTATGTCTTCACTGAATTATAGAACCTCCCAGCCATAAGAAGGCTGATGAGTCTTGAAGAGCGTGCAAACGCCAGCTCCGTTGGAGCACCAGTGAGGAGCTCATCTGTAATATGACACAGAGATGATAACAATGCTTTTCCTGAAGGACTGTGACAGAGACTCAACAAGCTGATACATCTTAGCTAATATCTAACACCTATCAGAGCAACACTTGGAGGACATACACACAACCTTCATACTAATGAAGTCCAAGCAGGCGCTGGTTCCAATTCATCAGATCCTCTTGGTAGACTTACCAGGTGGTGTGCTCCAGTCTCAGACTAATCTCACACTGATAAACTTCACTGGAAACACTGAAATTTTACTCTGTAAATAAAGTTGGTAGAATTTCATTCTTACTGAGTAAAACAAAATACATAGGCTGTTTAATAACACAAGGTAACAGCTGTCTCAACCACCATAGGCTAAGGTGATTTTTACATTTTCTAAATTTACAGTTAACAAAAAGACATCATTCCTGAGTAGGGGCAACTACCCTGGGGTAGGGTGAAGCCAGGTGGTTCAGAAAGTGGGACATACCAGACATGCAGATTTAGCATGGAGCTTAGGCAGGTACTCCAAGCATCTGGTTCTTTGCAGCTACCTGTGTAACAACCGTTTGAAGGGTGTTACGTTCTGGAGATGTGGATATCTCTTTTAAAACTGATAGAAAGCCAGTTCTCTGCTTTTACTGAACCATTCATTTAAAGATTATAGGGGAGAAGTATAGCTCAACCTCAAAGATAAAATGTGCTAAAACAAATTAAACCAAATATGAATACTATACTAGGTTTTAGAAGTAAAGACAACTATAGTCAGCCTAAGACAATAAATGAATATCTGCCATTACATGGTATAACTATTTATAAGACATAAAACTCACCTTAGCCTCTGGTGGCTGGGATAGCTGTTACCTTCTGGTTATTGAACAACCTGTGTATTGTGTTTTACTCAGTAAGAATAAAATTCTACAGCCCTCCCTTCTGTTTCCCCATGTATCCCAAACTAAAAGGGAATTACAAATGCAATATATTGTTTTTAAAAATTTCTAACAGGTGTTTTATGGCCTTAAATTTTAATAAAACCAGAAACATGATGAAGAATATTCATGCGATATTTCAAATTACCATTATTTTACATAGTATTTCTTCTTAATACATTATTTATTTGTTTATTTTAAACAAAGTTGTAAAGTGCCTGGAGAAGGCATATGTTAACTCAGGCCAAGTAGTAAGAATGAGAAAATGCAGCCCCTCTCTGGTCTCTTCAGAAGGCTGTTATTGATTTTTAAGAAAGGTGCATATACAAAAGGTAGGGTTGAAAGAATCCCAAATTCCTAGGAAGACTGGATTGAGAGAGAAGGGGTAAGCAGTAGGGAGCTGGTAAATGGCTGACTGTATATTTAAAGAAAGGGGGAAGGAAAAGATTTCACGAGCATCTATTTTTTTAGCTTTTTAATAATGGCTATTGCAATGGGGTTAAGTGGTATCTCCTGGTTTTAATTTGCATTTCCCATATTCTTAGTGATGTCGAGCATTTTTTCCATGTATTTATCGGTCATTTGTTTCTATTCTTTCAAAAAAATGTTCATGTCTTTTGCCCAGTTTTTATTGGGGGTATTTGATTTTTCCTTTTGATTTGTTTAAAGTCCTTATAGATTCTGGATATTAGCCTTTGGGAGATGTATATAACTTGTGAATATTTTCTCCCATTATAAAGGTTGTTGATTTAAACTGTTGATTGTATCTTTTGCTGTGCAGAAGATTTTTAGTTTAATTAAGCCCCTTCATTTTTATTTATTTATGTTGTTGTTGTATTTGCTTTAGGTGTATTAGTCCTAAATTCTTTGTCTAGGCCAATATCCAGAAGAATTTTCATGGTGTCAAGTGTTACCTTTAAGTCTTTAATCCACATTGAGTTAATTTTTGTATATACTGAGAAATAGGGATCTGGTTTTATTCTTCTGCATGAGGCTATCAAATTTGATACAAAAGCCAAGAAAGGACACAACAACAACAAAATACAGACCTGTCCTTGATGAAGATACATGCACAAATCCTCAACAAAATAAGTAGCAAACTAAATCCTAAAGCACAGCCAAAGGACAATTCAGTACAACCAAGTGGGTTCATCCCAAGGATGCAGGGATGGTTCAACATACAGAAGTGAATAAACATGCTTCACCATGTACAGATGTTTAAAAACAAATCCATATGATCATCTCAATAGATGAAGAAAAAGCATTCAACAAAATCCAACATTCTTTAATGATTTTTAAAAAGTAACAAACTAGAAACAACAGGAGCTCTGCAAGAAGCACTGCAGTAGAAGTGTCCAGCAACCTTGGTTTTTTTTCTTTTTAATGTCTTGTAATATGGAATTTGAAACAAATTTACTTGAGCCACATGTACAATACCTGAAAGGCAATATAGTTTATTTTCTTTTTAGAAACCAAGAAGGAAGGAGTAGAAGTAGTATTCCCAGTCTAATTCTTCTGGGAATATTGAACACTGTTTAATTGTCTTGAAAATTCTCACTCAGCAATTTAAGTGTGCAATTTAGGGTCACAGTGAAAGAGAGATATTTAAAAGTTTAGTTAATGTTAAAAATTAGCACCTTTAGAGAGTGGATAGCAGTATGCTCCATACCTCCATACAAATAAGCGAGCAGAATTCAAATGTCCTCCCATTTTACCCCACAGGAGAGCCCTTCTAAAAACTGGACCTTCTTCCCCTACTAGGATGCCATGGCACTCTCCTGCCAGGCATAAAACTGTATATGTGCTTTACCTGCAATTTTGAACTCTTGGCACTCCCCTCCACTCTCATCCCAAGGCCTGGAAGCCTGTCCCCCATAGATTCCAGATTCTTAGGCCTTTTCTTGAGGGGTGTAGATGGGGCATGGGCTGTTGCTGATCTGTGCTGACTTTCCGGCTCGTGAGTAAAGAGAAAATAATCAGCTGAGGGAGAGGCAGTACCCCAAGGTACCTGCAGCAGTGGGAATGGTGACAGTGGGGCTCACACCCCTGGGGATATTTGAAGGAACACTCCCAGTCTCTCTGGACAACCCAGGGAGGCCAGGAAGCTTCTCCAATGGCGGCAGCTGGCAGAACAGATCTGGGAAAGAGCACAGGCTCCTGGAGTAAAGGATATGCCTGAGGCGGAACCGACCTGGGTGGAGCACAGGGATTAGAATATGCGCAGACACCCAGGGCAGGGCTGACCCAGAGGACTACTTTACTGAGTTTAAGATGCACCCGGTCCTAAGGGCATCTTAGATCACAGCCCTGAGGGGTTACCAGTGACTGGGTGTGACAGAGGTCCAAGGTGAGGAAGGAGGCATCAACCTTCCCAGACTAATTTATTTGCTGGGGAGGGGTCCTTCTGATCTCACAGAGCAGCAGAATGAGTTATACTAGAGTTGCCAGCAGACCCCTGCTATCTAGTTGCTGGAGACCTTTTGAACTCTCCCACCTGAGGCCGGTGCTGACTGGGACAATTGATTGAGACCTCTTCAAGTGGGCCAATCACCCAAGGACTATCCAAATTGGTACCCTTGGTGAGTGGTAGTGGGAAGATTTGATTTTCCTTTTCCAATTGTTGCCTCTGGGGGGCAGGGTGACTTAACTACTGATATTTCTCCACAGCTCAGACTTCAACCCAGAGTAACTAATTCTCTGGGGTAAGACAGAGACCAGCTGAAAACAAGACAGCCACTCAACCGCACAACACCAAGAAGGTCCCCAGTTTCCCAGGCAGTAGCACTATACAGGTCCTGGCAAAACTCTAGGGGAACAGGTACAGACATCAGTCCCAGCTTTCATGCAAAGGACTGGCCAATTACTACTCCTAGAACCCCCAAACCAACTTATCCTTATCTGCTCATCTTGCCCAATGGTACAAAATAATCATGGGGCAGAATCAGCAAAAAAGCTCCAGCAACATGAACAACCAGAGCAGATCATCCCCCCACCAAGGAACAATTCGGGGGATACAACTGAAGATCCTATGCATATATAGATGGCTGAGATGTCAGAAACAAAATTCAGAATTTGGATTGCAAATAAGATCAATAAAACTGATAACTAATGCATAATTCATTCAAATTAATAGCTTGTTCATTTATCAAACATTGCTTGACAATTTAATATATACAAGAAAAGCCACTGAGTGTCATTGATACAAAAATACCTGAGATGGGGTCTCTGCTCCCAAGGGATTTGCTGGCAGGGGCAAAGTGCAACACAGATATGTGTTGTGAAACATCCCACGTTTAAGTTTGTGAAACACACTTGAATTTACCATGATCTCTACCTAAACTAATCAGTCTCCTTCTAATGTATAACACCTCTTTCTGTACAATCAAAATAATATTTTGGCTTGATTCTGAAAAGCTGTTGGTCACATTTTAATAATATAAATATTTCTTAAGTAATAAAACTAATTATTCATCATCACTTGGCACAAATTGGAGGGAAAAAAATTCAGAATAATGCCTAATCTAAGAGAAACTGAATTTTTACTAGGACGCAGGAAACAAGGTTGGTTTTATATTTCCATAAACATCACATATATACGAAACATAAGAAGGATAACCATTTTAATGGTGTTTGTTAGATTTATAAACATAAAGCAGCAACAAAACCAAAAAATAATCATTAAAAACTATTTAATCCACTTTACTATTTAAAAAAAAATCATTAAAAACTATTTAATCCACATATACATATTTAATTATACTCTATAATAAAATATTTAAAAGAAAGCCCAATATTTTTGCTATAAATGTTATTAAACAAAACTCCAAGTAAAACATAAACCACATTCAATGAGTATTTTGTATGTTAAAATAATATAACCAATAAAAAATAAATAAAATTTAAAAAGATAATATAACTGATAATATGTTCCATTTTCCAAAAATGTATTTGCTATAACAGGTGTGACAGGTAACACAGGATGGTTTTCAAAATAGCCTTTAATTAAATTCAATCCTGATAATATCAAGTAGAATGCCTTACTAAAGTGTTTCAGTTTTTAACTTCAATTTCAAAGTGCAAACAAAGTAGAATTCTGGCAACTAAAATGAAGTGTAATGACAAGTTTACATGGTAGGAGTAGAGAAAATCAAGAGTAATTCCCCAGAAAAACACTGTCTTGTTCTTCCTGTGCACATCTGGGTGGCACACGGGAAGAGATAGCAAGGTTCAGTGTTTCCAAAACAGTTTCCTTTGGGCCACTGATACTCAGTTATCTGAACAGAAAAGCTTGCACAGAATCTCTCATAACGCTGTTGACCTGCTGTCTTCACAAGCTCTTAGGGTTAGTGCTTTCCAGATTAGGAAACTGGCATGATGGAGGAGGGGCTCTTGTAGAAACCGGAGTGCTGTGTTAGCTTCACAAGCTGCCATTGCCACCATGCCCTAAGGGAGGTCAGCACGTTAATACAATTCCCCTTCATGCCCTTGCTGTGCTAATGAATAAAATAAAACCTGAAAGCAAATATAATATACTATTCCAGAATAAGATAAGCATAGTCTGTTAAATTTGAATTACAGAATACCTTCTGTATCTCAACATTAATATTCCTACCATGAAATAGTAAATAATAAGTACAGTTAGAATAATTCAGTAAATGACTCGATAAGCAACAAGGGGTTTGAGGAATCAGAATGGATATCCTCCTAGTACAGAACCTTGGGAGACAGAAAGAGGAAATTTCATGTGATACAGAAATTAGAGACAATATGTCTCAAGAACAGAAGCCATGGAAAATACTTAAATTCAGAGATGCATGAGTGTGTGTGTGTGTACATACCGGTGTACAGCAATACGTATGTAAATGTAAAGGGTCAATGATTCTTTCAGCATGTGTCCACTGAAGCCTCCCCTGCTCCACAAAGTGTGGTGGGGACACCAGCACTGTCACAGAGGAGACAGTCATGGCTCTTCTGCCCAGAGCACTGGACTGTCAGGCACTGCGGGTCAGTGGAATCCCAGTAGCATCCCACGACATGATGTGGCATGTCTGAGGCCGGTGAAAGCAGCAGGAGGGCACTTGGGCTGGACCTTAGCTACCAGGGTCAGTGCAGTGGGGCAGCCACAGTCCCCAGGGAGCCAGGTTGGAGGGGACAGGGTGATTTCTGAGACTGAGGAAACAGAATACACCAAGGCCCCAGGTGAGAGAACAGGCATTTTCTCAGATCTGAAAGCATTTTAGCCTGAATAGAGATCAGGGTTTGGACAGGCAGTAGATGCAGTAGTGAAAATGGAAGAATCTGAGGGGCAGTGGCAAGATGGCCGACTGGAGCAGCTTTCCACAGAGGCTCCCTTTCAGAAGGAGAATTAAAGGACAGAAGTTTAGCAAGAAAGCCGATGGTTCAGATATGAGCCAAGAGAGAAGGTTGAAGGACGCATATCAACCCTGCTGAGGTGAGCAGCGACCCCAAGGATACAAACAAAAGCTGAGACTTCAACCCAGAGCAAATGATTCACTAGGGTAAGACAGAGACCACCTGAAAATAAGACAGAGCCACATAGACCCACCACACCAAGAAGGCCCCCAGTTTCTCAGGTCATAGCACTGTACGGGTCCTTGGCCAAGGTCTAGGGGAAAAGGTACAGACACTAGTCCCAGCTTTTGGGCAAATAACTGGCCAATCACTACTCCTAGACCCCCCCAACCCAACTTCTCCTTATCTGCTCATCTAGCCAAATGGTGTAAAATAATCATGGCACAGAATCAGCAGAAAAACTCCGGTAACATGAATAACCAGAGTAGATCACCCCCCAAGGAATAATTCAGTGGACACAACTGAAGATCCTATTCATAAACAAATGGCTGAGATGTCAGAAACTGAATTCAGAATTTGGATTGCAAATAAGAATAGAGGTAAAATTGGAATTAGAAATTCAAGGAGCATTTCAAAAGCTGTCTCAAGAATTCAACAAATTCAAAGACAAAATCACCAAAGATTTTTGAGACAATAATTTGCAGCCCTCAAAGATCTGAGAAATACAGTAGAATCCCTCAGTAACAGAATGGAGCAAGCTGAAGAAAGGATTTCTGGCATTGAAGACAAAACTTCTGCATGGTCCCAAATTCTCAAAGAGGAAGAGATATGGAGAGCAAAATGGATCACTCTCTCAGAGAGCTCTGGGATAATTCAAAGAAAACCAATATTCACCTTATAGGGATCCCTGAAAGCAATGAAGTGGCTTCATAAGGCACAGAGGCTCTTCTTCATAAGATTATGAAAGAGAACTTTCCAGACATGCCAAGAGATTCTGAAATTCAGATAGCAGACAGTTTCAGAACCCCAGCATGACTCAACCTGAATAAGACATCCCCCAGGCATATCATAATTAACTTCCTTAAAGTTAATATGAAGGAGAAAATTCTGAAAGCAGCCAGACATAAGGAAACCATAACCTACAAGGGAAAGAATATTAGAATAACTGCAGATCTCTATGCTGAAACCTTTCAAGCTAGAAGAGAGTGGTCATTGGCTTTTAATCTCCTAAAACAAAATAACTTTCAACCCAGGATCCTGTATCCAGCTAAACCAAGTTTCATTTATGATGGAGAAATTAAATACTTTAATGACATCCAGTGTTGAAGAAATTTGCCATAACTAAACCACCTCTCCAGTAAATTCTCAGACCTATCCTCCATAATGACCAGCGCAATCCTCCACCACAAAAGTAAACTCACTCAGAAACTTTCAATCCAATTCTAACGTCCACAGTGGCGAAAGGATTGAAAATGTCCACTGGACTTGCGAAAGGCTCATTAATATTGTCAATTAATGTGAATGGTTTAAATTGTCCTCTAAAGAGGCACGGGCTGGCTGACTAGATACAAAAACTCAGGCCAGACATCTACTGAAGACAAGAATCTCATCTTACCTTAAAAGATAAATATAGACTCAAGGTGAAGGGATGGTCATATATATTCCAGGCAAATGGAAAGCAGAAAAAAAAAAACAGATGTTGCAATCTTATTCACAGATACAATAGGCTTTAAACCAACCAAAGTAAAGAAGGATAAGGATGGACACTTCATATTTGTTAAAGGTAATATTCAATATGATGAGATTTCAATTTTTAATACTTATGCACCCAACCAGAGTGCACCTCAATTTATAAGAAAAACCCTCATAGACATGAGTAACTTGATTTCCTCCAGCTCCATAGTAGTTGGGGATTTTAATACTCCTTTAGCAGTGTTGGATAGATCCTCCAATATGAAGCTAAGCAAAGAAATTTTAGATTTAAACTTAACCGTTCAACATCTGGATTTCACAGACATCTACAGAACAATTCATGCTAACAAAACTGAATACACATTCCTCTCATCAGACCATGGAATGGAACATACTCTAAAATTGATCACATCTTAGGTCACCAGTCTAACCTCAGCAAATTTAAAAGAATAGAAATTATTCCTTGCATCTTCTTGGACCACCATGGAATAAAAGTTGAACTCAATAACAACAGGAATCTGCATACTCATACAAAAACATGGAAGCTAAATAACCTTATGCTAAAGGATAGATGGGTCATAGACGAGATTAAGAAGGAAATTACCAAATTTTTAGAACAAAACAATAATGAAGACATGAATTGTCAGAACCTCTGGGATAATGCAAAGCTAGTTGTGAGAGGGAAATTTATAGCATGCAAGCCTTCCTTAAGAGAATGGAAAGAGAAGACGTTAACAACTTAATGAGACATCTCAAGTAACTGGAAAAAGAAGAATATTCCAAACCCAAACACAGCAGAAAAAAAGAAATAACCAAAATCAGAGCAGAATTAAATGCAATTGAAAACAAAAGAATTATACAACAGATCAACAAATCAAAAAGTTGGTTCTTTGAAAAGGTCAATAATACAGATAAACCTTTGGCTAACCTAATCAGGAAAAAAAGAGTAAAATCAATCAGAAATGGTAAAGACAAAATAACAACAGACCCCTCAGAAATTCAAAAAATCCTTAACGAATAATACAAGAAACTTTACTCTCAGAAATATGAAAATATGAAGGACATTGCCCAATACTTGGAATATGTCACCTTCCTAGACTTAGCCAGAATGCAGTGGAAATGTTGAACAGGCCAATATCAAGTTCTGAAATAGTCTCAACTATAAGAAATCTCCCTAAAAGGTAGAGCCCGGGACCAGATGGCTTTACATCAGAATTCTACCAAACCGTTAAAGAGGAACTAGTACATATATTACTCAACCTTTTCCAAAATATAGAAAAAGAAGGAATACTACTCCACACATTCTATGAAGCAAACAGTACCTTGATCCTCAAACCAGGAAAAGACCCAACAAGAAAAGAAAATTATAGACCAATAGCACTAATGAATATTGATGCAAAAATGTTCTGCAAGTTCCTAGCAAACAGGATCCAGTGACACATCAAACAAATTATACACCATGACCAAGTGAGTTTTATACAAGGTCTAAGGCTGGTTCAATATACATAAATCTATAAATATAATTCAGCACATAAACAAATTAAAAAACCAAGACAATATGATTCTCCCAATTGATGCAGAAAAACCTTTTGATAATATCTGGCATCCCTTCATGATCAGAACACTTAAGAAAATGGGTATAGAAGGGACATTTCTTAAACTGATAGAGGCCATCTACAGCAAACCCATAGCCAATATCATATTGAATGGAGTTAAATTGAAATCATTTCCACTCAGATCAGGAACCAGGCAAGGTTGCCCATTGTCTCCACTGCTTTTTAACCTTGCAAGTGAAGTCTTAGCCATCACAATTAGGCAAAAATGTGATCAAGGGTATCCAAGTAGGGTCAGAGGAGATCAAAATTTCACTCTTCACAGATTATATGATTGTATACCTGGAAAACACTAGGGATTCTACTACAAAACTTTTACAAGTGATCAAGGAATACAGCAGTGTCTCAGGCTACAAAATCAACACTCATAAATCTGTAGCCTTTATATATACCAACAATACCCAAGCTGAAAAAACAGTCAAGGACTCTATTCCTTTTACAGTAGTGCCAAAGAAGATGAAATACTTGGGAGTTTACCTGACAAAGGATGTGAAAGATCTCTATAAAGATTACTATGAAACTCTAAGAAAAGAAATAGCTGAACATGTCAACAAAAGGAAAAACATACCATGCTCATGGCTGGGAAGAATCAACATTGTTAAAATGTCAATACTACCCAAAGCAATATACAATTTTAATGAAAGTCCTATTAAAGCTCCATTGTCATATTTTAAAAATCTTGAAAAACTAATGTTTCCTTTTATATGGAATCAGAAAAAGCCTCGAATAGCCTTGACATTACTTAGAAATAAAAACGAAGTGGGAGGAATCATGCTACCAGACCTGAGACTGTACTGTAAATTGACAGTAATCAAAACAGCATGGTATTGGCACAAAAACAGAGAGGTAGATTTATGGAACATAATAGAGAACCAAGAGATGAACCCAGCTGCTTACCGTTATTTGATCTTTGACAAGCCAATTAAAAACATCCAGTGGGGGGTGGCACCTGTGGCTCAACGAGTAGGGTGCCAACCCCATATACTGAGGGTGGCAGGTTCGAACTTGGTCTCAGCCAAACTGCATCAAAAAATATCCAGGCATTGTGGTGGGTGCCTGTGGTACCAGCTACTTGGGAGGCTGAGGGAGGAGAATTGCCTAAGCCCATGAGTTGGAGGTTGCTGTGAGCTGTGACTCCACAGCACTTGACCAAGGGCGATAAAGTGAGACTCTGTCTCTAAAAAAAAATAAATAATTTTATTAATTTGAATGAATTATGCATTATTTATCAGTTGCAATGTATTCATTTATGAAAAAGCAAAGCTAAGAGAGCTTGTTTTCTGATTTCTCTTGGGGACTTTGTCCACTGTGGTATACTGGACACCATATCTGCACTTCACACCTCTCCTCCTGCTCTCTGCCCTAGAAAGGTGAATGGAACGGACATGTCCACAGCTCCCACAGCTTAGGCTTCTAGCTAGGTTTGGCTGTGGACAGTGGTAGTGGGAGAGAGGTTACCACGGGCTCGTGTGCATGTGCTGTGAGAATTCTGGTCTCTCCACAAACGTCATTTGACACCTCTCCTCACTGGTTCTGGAAACCTCTCCCTTCTTGGTTTCCCCTTTGGACTGAGGGTGACAGCTGAGCTGCTGGTGATCTCGAGTTCCTCTTGTTTCTCTGTACAAATGAGAGCCCCTGAAGTGCACCATTTATGCATCTGGATGTTGTTGCCCCTTGACTTCTCCATGAAGCTTGTGGTGGTTCTGGTATAGTGATTCTTATTCTTCTGTTAAACACTCCATTAGCAGAACTTAATTTCCACAAAAAAGAATCACAATCTACAAATTTGGTATAATTGAAATGGAGTTTTTTGAGGGCATAAAACAATGTGTCAATCTTTTGAAGAATATCATGTCCTTAATCCATGTATTAGTTCCACTATAAATTGTATTAAGATCATTTAAAAATTAATGTATTCATTAATTCTGTGTGTTCCAGGAGGTTTAGATATAAAAAGATGAAGAAAGCTCAGCATCTAATTTCAGAATGCTCCTAATGTAATGTGGGAGACTGTTATATAAATAAATAATATGAAGGCACACACTGAAAATACTATGATAATACAAATGATTTTTCCTGGAGAGCTATTGCAGATTATTTCCTATATTTATAATTCTTATGTAATAGCTTATTCTATCCCAGTCACTATTCTTAGCACTAATCTTTTGCTCTAAGTCTTTGTCTCTTAACTCCTTTAAACTTTTTCCATCTTAGGAAGTTAAAGCTGTTAATTGTTTATTTTACATACGAAGAAACTGGAGCACAGGGGAGCCAAAAACCTGCACCAACTCACAGCTTCTTGTGAGTATGGCTGAACTTCAGGTCCCTGCTGTCAGCCACCACACTGTTTTAAGAATTCACCAGAGTCAGACCTATCTTTTCTACACACTCTCATTCATCCTGCCTCTTATAAAAAGAAATGCATCACTGGTTAGTGAATTTCACAAAGGAGTCTGAGTTTGTAGGAGGTCACCCCCTCTCTTCCCTTTGGTAATTTGTCTACTGAGCGGAAGGATGCAATTTCACATCCTGTCTGCTGTGAGGGAGGTTGAAGGTGTATCGGGGTCCCACCTAGGAGGCAGGGTCCTCTAAGACCTGTGGAAGTGGTGGTGACCAACTGAAAAAATATAGTTAGAAATGTAGGCAAGGAAAGAGACTTGAGACACAGAATAGAACTAAAATGGGAACTGAGGGGGTTCATTGCCCATTGTTTGCTCCACTCTGTTTTTATTGGAATCTATTTGCCCAGAGGGTAAGAAGAGGGAGGAAACAAAGATGCCAGCAGTTTCTGAGTGAGCATGTCAGCTTCTATTGTTATTATTTAAGGATTTGGCCAGCCTTGAGAATCTGAAATCTGAGCCTTGTATGAGGAGAGCCTCCCACTTGAGATCACACACACAAATTTCTAAGGAGGTATTAAACTCTGCTAGTTCCCTGTGCCACTGGTATTAATCTCCTCTGAGGAATTGGTGGGAGGGAGGCATTTTCCTCCCATCACCACCACAGAGGATCTTCCTCTGTGATAAGGGATATTAGCTCTTCTGCCCTCATCTCAAGGCTCAAGCTACTCCCTGGATCTCTGCACCAGGCAAATGCAAGTCTCCACAATGGGTATCTGCTTTGTCTATTTACTAGGCAGGAAACCACCCATTTAATGTATCTTTCTAGGTCTTTGCCATATTCTCTTCTATGGCAATTTTTCCTCCGAGTTCTCACAGACCCAGTAGGGTGTTTATAAACTGTATCCCCAACAGGCTAGAATTTCAGAAAAGGTAAGAAGCTTGCTAGCAATGACTAGCTTAAATGTAAACTAGCTGACTTTTCTTTGTTCTGACTCACTCAGCTTACTTTTTAATTTTCCTCTTTTTCTGGGGGTGCCTTCTCTTGCCAAGAATGGGGTCTTTAGTCCCAGCAACAGTGGGTTGGGGCTTCTGCTCCCTGTGGTCTGGGACTGTCTCCTGCTCTGGTGGCAAAACTAATTCTGAGGCAGCAAGTCTGATGCTGTTGTTGACTTACCTAAGCCACATAAACAGAATCAGTGTTTTCAGGGATGAATATATTTCTCCAGCTGCCCAGCCATGCATCTGTCTCTCAAATGGTTTCCCAATGCAGACAGAGAAGAAAAGGAGAGTGTGCATCTAGCTTTTCATATCCAACAGCTGACAGGTGAGGAGAGTGATAAGTGACTTGTGCAGGCATTATATTAGGTTGGTCTGTCTACGCCTTTCTCGCTCACTACTGGGGTGGATCAGACTGAGGGAAAACCTGTATTTTTAACCTTTCTCTTTGTGATATGTTTTATAAACTCAACCTATTGAGACTCATTGGTAGGAGGCACTTTTAGGAAAGTATAAGATTAGAGAAGGGATTTAAGAATATTAAGATGGCAATAAGGCCAAACACAGCAGAGGGCTGAACAAGAAGAGCCCATTCCCTGGTATTGGCAGCAGGCAAATCTTTGGTGATATTCTTGAGATCAGTTTCAGGTCTGGAAACCTGATCATAATTACATAGCTGTAATAGTCTGACATGTAGTGTAGCCTGGGTATAGGACCCCAGGATAGTGTAGCCCACAGACAGGACCCCAGGGTAGTGTAGCCCAGGGACAGGACCATAGGATGGTGTAGCCCAGAGACAGGACCCCAGGGTAGTGTAGCCTGCATATAGGACCACAGGATAGTGTAGCCCAGGGATAGGACCCAAGGAGAGTGTAGCCCACACACAGGACCCCAGTGTAGTGTAGCTCATGGATAGGACCCCAGGGTAGTTTAGCTTGGGTATAGGACCCCAGGAGAGTGTAGCCCACGGACAGGACCCCAGGGTAGTGTAGCCCACAGACAGGATCCCAGGGTAGTGTAGCCCATGGACATGACCCCAGAGTAGTGTAGCCCACAGATAGGACCCCATGGTAGTGTAGCCCATGGACAGGACCCCAGGGTAGTATAGCCTGGGGACCAGACCACAGGATAGTGTAGCCCAAGAACAGGACCTCAGGCAAGTGTAGCCTAGGAACGAGGACCACCATTGCAGGTGTAGCCTCTCTGCCTCTCAGAAGGGTACCTGTTGCAGCTGAAGACCCTGGAGAGGCTAGTTTCACTTGACTCTAGGTGCATTTATGTGTCCTTTCTGCACAATTCTTCACAGCACTCACTTGAGAATACCAGCTCTTGGTCACAGCCTGTCAGACTGCTGTGTGTGTTACATACAGTGCACATAAAATGGAAAATACTGTCCACGTGAGCTGGCTTTGGGACAGGAGGGGAAGTCCTGGGTCCTGCTGGTTTATTTTCCTGACATACTCACCAAAGAATAAATGTTTCTTTTCCCAAAACCTGCAGGTATTTTTCTCTCTACTATTAGAACATTCTTAGAGTGCTGAAAAATTAACGCTGTACGGATTCAAGGTGCAGTGACAGTTGGGCTCCATCAGAGAATTAGCTGACTAGCACAGCAACTCTGCTGGTTGCATCAGTCACTGCAAAGCGAAAAGTCCCCTTCACAACTGCACTGTGAGTCCACGAATATGAAACAGCAATCAGAGGTGGGAAGCTGCTTGTCCTAATTTAACAAACTGAGGTCTCAGGATTACACAAGTTTGTATTTCTGCTTGAAATAAATTTTCAAAGAAGCTCTGTGCTGGGAAATCAGTTGCAGAAATCCTGCTTCATTATCCATTCTCTTTCATGGGAAGCAACACTTAATGATTGAGGTGTCTACACAGCCAGCACCAGTAGATGATGTGACTGTGATAACCCACATTCACTTGGTCTCAATAGTATCCACCTCATCTTTAAAAGTGTACTTCTGCACTTTGTTTTGCTAAGAATACAGGGTTTTTTGGTCCAATCTGACAATAGAGCACTCTTTCCTTACTGAACATTTCTAAATCTGGTTGCCAGGTCATGCTTCTTGAATCGTGAAAGGATTTGAAGGGCAAAGAAACCTAAAAATCCCCCACTAGAAGAGTCTTAAAACAGGAAGCACTCACCACCCCTCACTTCCTATCAGAACAGTGAACTTGCAGAGCTTCCACACTGTGTAGTGACTTGTGTATTGCAGGAAATAAAAATGTCTTCTCCTGATGATGAAGCACATTTCATTGTTATTTCATTAACATTTCAACAATTATTTTAGTTTTAGTTGCTTGTAAATGTTAACTCTTTTTTTATTGTATCAGCAAAATGTAAATCCTATGCTTTCTGGAAGGCTTCATAGTTCACCATTATGGAGATTTGGCAGTTACATGCTCTAAATAGCCAGAGATGATAATATTTGGACAGAGTCTCAATGTTATTTGAAAAGTTTGTGTTTATGTAGATACTTAGACTGTGCCTTTAAAAATATAGCAAAATTGAATTAACAATACTGATACATAGTTGGGCTACTGGTGGGACATTTTTGGTTTATTTTGTGTTGCTCTTCTTGTATTTTTCACTGTAAAGTACAATAGTACATGCAACAGAATATGCTGTCCTGAGCACTGCTATTCAGATCTAACACACAATACCCCCTCCAGCATCGCCAATTTTCTTCATTTTTAATAAGCAGTCCCTCAGTTGATGAGTCTAGGAATGCAGGCAATGAAAAAAGACAAATCTGTCTAACTAATATAGCCCTACGAATTGTCAAATATCAGTAAAAGCTAGTAAGTTTGTATACATTCCCCACAAGAATGGTTATATTAATGTGGAAATGAGGGGACTGGGAAAAGTCAGTGGCTGTCTGGAAAAATTTAATTTCATATTTCATGCCAGAATAAATTATGAATGGACCAAATATTTACACTTATATTTACACAATAATGAGAAACCATAAAAAATACGAGAAAATCTGGAGTAAGTTTTCTTAGGTGTAGGAAAGGCTTCTCCAGCAATACAAAACTCAGAAGACAAAAGGCAAAATATTGATAAATTCTGATATACATAAGTAAAAAACTTCACTTGGCAAACTGACAGAGCAAATTCTAAGTACAATAACAATAATAAATATTGCAAGTTATGCTATGAGAAAGGCTTAACTTCGTTAATATCAATACCCTGAGAGAAAAATAAGAAAAGACCAACACCCAGCAGAAAATGTGCAAAGGTTTGCATGGATAGTTCACATCCCCCACTAGAAGAGTCTTAAAACAGGAAGCACTCAACACCCCTCACTTCCTATCAGAACAATGAACTTGCAGAGCTTCCACGCTGTGTAGTGACTTGTTTATTGCAGGAAATAAAAATGTTTTCTCCTGATGATGTAGCACATTTCATTGTTAGACCACAATGCAAGTGACTCTTAACAATATGAAAAAAAAATTCAACCTCACTCCTAGTAAGACCAGTCTGACATCTTTTCACTTGTAATACAGGCAGAGTCAGAGAAGCAGGGTCTCATGCAATATCTCAGGGTGAGAGAGGGAGCTGCATGTTTGGCGATGCTGTCCTAACTTGGGATGGGACTGCAGTGGAGCTGTCTGCACACGGCAGCTACCTACTGCGTGTACCCTTTGGTCTGGTCACTTGGCTCCTAGGAGTTTATCTCACAGATGTTCTCATGTGCATGTGAGATGATGTGCAGACAGGTCACTCATTGCAATAGTGAGAGATCACACACATTTAGATGCTCAGGTGTGGCTGTTCTTAAGGGTTGTGGCACAGGTGTGTTGCGGAGCTTTCTGCAACAGTGAGACAGGAGCACAGCAGCTTCTCATGCATACTGTGGTGAGACGACCTGGGTGCAGCACTCACAGAGCAGGGTGAGAATAGTCCTGCAGCATGCTGCGGCCACTTTAGTAATGAAGGGAAATGTGTGACTGTGTGTGCATGTGTGTGCCTAGGTGCCTGTGTGACTGTGTGTTTTTCTGTGTGTGCTTGTGTGACTGTGTGCTCATGTGTGTGCATGTGTGAGTACCTGTGTGACTGTGCATGCATGTGTGTACATGTTTGCCTATGTGTGCATGTGTGAGTGCCTGTGTGACTGTGTGCTCATGTGTGTGCCTATCTGCCTGTGTGTACATGTATATGCATGTGCATCCTGGTGTGTGTATGTGTGTGCCTGTGTATACATGTGTGTCCTGGTGTGTGTGTATATGTGTGCATGCACAGGTCTCTGAAAGAAGAAGACCTCCAGTAAAAACCTAAATACACTGGTGCATATAAGGATGGGAACTGAGCAGACTGGAGGCCAAAAGAAAGATCTCATTTATACTTTAACATTTTTGAGTTATAATTAAAATAGGTGTTTTACTCAAAACTTAAGAATTCCACTCACAGCTTTGCCTTTAACTGTCTAATTTTAGGCATATCATTTCACCTCTTGGATCTCATTTTGAGGAAAGGAATATAAGAGATCATCTTGAATATCCTCTCAAGAATATATTATTTTCTTGTTCTAATGTAAATAATTGTTTATTTTTTCACTTTGTACAATGCAAGTGTTATACATCTTTACACATATAGTGAGGGATATAAACTGTACAAGGCAAAATAGTTGCCACCAAAAGATCCAACTTTACACTGGCCATCTTAATGGAGCATGTCATTAAATAATGACCACCTAATAATGACTTTTTTCATGCTATAGAAGACATTTGTTTAACATGCAAATGCTGTGTGTGGCCTGCTCTTTAGCGTCTGTAGTAAATTGTATGGTTTATAAAGGACATAAATGTTAGCACTTCACCTTTCTGTCTTGAAGAGGCTTGGACCCCGTCTTCCTGGATGTGTTAAGAGGTGTCAGAGATACACACATGGGCTTGGGAGCCCTAGAAGCCTAAATGAAGACCTGGTGCCGGGCTCAGGTGGACATGGTAGCCACGTTGAAAAGGCACAAAAGATTAGTAAATATGGGGTCCTGCAGTTAATTTGGAATTTAAGAACTACTACATGACCAAGATGTGGTAGGAGTGAAGCTGGAGGGGTGAAGGAAGAACAGTGACAATAGACATGACACTGGATTCTGAGGATGTGGACTGATGGTTACAGCAATGGAAAGTCATTAGAGCTTTTCAAACAGGTGAGTAACATGCAATTTAGGTAGGTCAGTCTGAATATTATCAAGTAAAGATTTGGACAGTGGGATCTGGGGGGCAGAAGGAGATTGGTAATGGTAGGTAGACAAAATGGAGTGAGCTTATTTTAACTAAATCTTGGAGATTATAGGGCATCTAATGACATTTCAATAACAACTAGCACTTTACTTCCTTTTTTTATCACTCTGTTTTAGCTCTGCCAAAAGTTAAACAACTTATGCAGGTATTCCTTTCTAATTTTATACTCTCCCTTCAAACTTATGTTAGTATGTTTGCCTATACCACTTAAAAAAATTATTTTTTGCTAATTATATGACAGAAAAAAATATAGCATTTCATGTTTCCTAAAGCCTTTAAAACTAGTTGTGAACTAGTTCTCCTGAACATATGCAGTTGAAAAACCAAAGTATTTGAAGCAGGCACAAGCTGAAGCTGTGACCATGGAGGCTTAGGTTAAATGAAAGAGCAGATTTCTTTGGCCTCTAGGGATCTCCTGTGGCCGACTTTGTCTCCATGTTGTTGTCTCCACCTTTTCTTGCCTGTGCTGGAGGACACAGGGGTAACGCTGCTTGCAGAGAAGGAGGAAGAGTGCTTCTGACCCAAATCAAAGGATATATTTTCAGCAATATTTTGAATTCTTCTATTAGAACTCTATTTGGTAGTTTTTCTTTTTTCAATAAAGATCCCATTTTAACAAGAATCAATTAGCCCGTCAACCAGAATTAATTATGCACATTATGTATCTGGAGCTCTGAGACCTACAAAATTAAACCATGTTGGAAATGTTTCCCATTGAAAGTAGATGCTTTAGCTTGAATGCAGGTGCCAGTAACTTTCCCATAATAAGTGAAACAACACAAGCTGTGTAAGGATTTGAAGTTGTTTTCATTGGTTCTGATTTATGGGACAAATTCATCAGATTATTTCTTTTTAAAGCAATAATTGAGTTAGGGTATGAATTTGAACTTTTTTTTTTTTTTTGGTGCTTGTGGCCAGAAAAAAGTGTTTCTGAATCTTCTTCTTTTATGTTCCTTCCAACTACTCTTCAAGGGTCACTGTGCTCTGAGTTGACTCTTCCCTTCCCAGTGTTGACACTTCTCTAAAGTAACAGACAGACAACAGTATTTGGACGTCAGAGACAATTTCACTTTTTGTTTCCCATTCTCTCCTCCCATCTGTGTAATGTGATTTTTGCCTGATTAACATTAACACACACACATGAGTGGGATCTTCTTCTGTTAGTCACCCTTTGTTATTTTACCCAGCTGTTTCTGAGGCAGTCATCTGGCTTGGGTACTTACCTGCCCTCTGGGTCCCATCCCCTGGCACGTGGATGCAGCTTATTCTCCCTCTGGGCCCCTGTCCACTGGTACATGGAGGGAGCTTACCTGCCCTCTGGGCCAGTCCCTGTCCACTGGTCCATGGATGCAGCTTACCCGCCCTCTGGGCCCCTGTCCACTGGTACATGGAGGTAGCTTACCTGACCTCTAGGCCCCTATACACTGGTACATGGAGGCAGTTTACCCGCCCTCTGATACATGGAGGCAGCTTACCCGCCCTCTGGGCCCCCGTACACTGGATGGAGGTAGCTTACCTAACCTCTGGGCCCCTGTACGCTGGTACATGGAGGCAGCTTACCCGCCCTCTGGGGGCCCGTACACTGGTACATGGAGGTAGCTTACCTGACCTCTGGGCCCCTGTACACTGGTACATGGAGGCAGTTTACCTGCCCTCTGGTACATGGAGGCAGCTTACCAGCCCTCAAGGCCCCCGTACACTGGTACATGGAGGCAGTTTACCCACCCCTGGACCCCTGTACACTGGTACATGAGGGCAGTTTACCTGCCTTCTGGGCTGGCCCCTGTACACTGGTACATGGATGCAGCTTACCCTCCCTCTGAGCCCCTGTCCACGGGTACATGGAGGCAGTTTACCCGCCCCTGGGCCCCTGTACACTGGTACATGGAGGCAGCTTACCTGACCTCTAGGCCCCGTCCACTGGTACATGAAGGCAGCTTACACTCCCTCTGGGCCCCTGTCCACTGGTACATGGAGGCAGCTCACCTGACCTCTGGGCCCCGTCCATTGGTACATGGACGCAGCTTACCTGCCCACTGGGGCCCATCCCCTGGTAGATGGAGGCAGCTTACCTGCCCTCTGGGCCCATCCACTGGCACCACAACAGTAAAAATTTTCTTTGAATATTGAGCATCATTTCCTCTCAATCTAACTATCTAAAAATTAAACTATTGAATTTATGGATTCAAAATAGAATGCAACACAATTACATTCTACCAAAAATTAATTTGCCTTGGTTATCCCAGGGTTTGTTCTGCATCAGGGTTGCTGTGGTGTGATCCACTGCACTGCAGCTCATTGAGCTGAGGGAGATGGTGCTGAGTCTCAGCCCACCTGTACGGAAGCAGTGATCCCTCCTCATCTCCTCTGTAGCTGGTGTGTTACACATCATAGTTGAAGTGGAAAGTAAGCAACTGCTTACTTGAAAATGGAACTGCTTACAAATAAGGACTTTTTCATTTAAGTGTAGGGCCATAAGTTGAGAAGGACAGACACAGTGTGATTGGTACTTAAATTAAGTCATTTCAAGTATCTGGGTTAATCCCCTACTGTGTGGGGGGTCAGGCTCACATTAGGGTGGGACCCTCTCCTCAAGGCTGCAGGGTAGCTAGCATGGCCAACTAGTCTGGACACTTCCCTGTTAATGTTTAGTGAGAGAGATAGTTCTGTTTCTCCAAAGACCTGCAGCATCCTTTTTGTCATTGGTTTAGAGCACCCGGTTTAGAGCCGGCTCATCTCCAAGTCAGAAGAGTGGATGTGAGAGGGTGAGGTGTTGCTTCCTGCAGTAGGAGGCCCTGGAGCCCTCTCGTGGGAATGGCAGTGGGAGTGTCTAAACAGCAGCTCAGTGAGAGTCTAGGAGTGACAGAGAACACAGTTCGGTGTTATGGGTTTATTTGCCTTAATTACCTTTAGTTTAGAGTACCCTAGAAAGATTCCTCCCTGAATGGATCTGACTTCTGCCATTAGACACAAGGAATCTGTATATTCTGAATAAAATTAAACCCATATCCTTTGGGTTAGAATTATTATTTAGCAGACAGCAGCTTGAACTACAAGGTTTACCTGCCTTTATTTATGTGGTATTGGATTTGATTTTTTTCAAACAAGCCAGCTAGTATTCTTCCAAAGTCCTGGAGTTTCTGGCTACTGGTGTGTGAGAGGGGGAGAGAAAGAGACATCATTTGCTCCCTATAATTTGCCATCTGTCATGTTGACATTGAAGGTATATTTTGGGTGTCATGTGGTTTCATCTCAGAACTCTAAAAAAATCAGGATATATTGGAGATATAATAAGTGTGGTTTCAAAGTATTTTTGTCACAATAAATAATCCATAATAAAATTAATTATATATTATGTTTTTCTTCTGAATAGCAAACTGAAATTGATTCATAGGCAAGAAACATAGCATTTATTTTACCCAAATAAATATCCAATACTTGAAGTACAATGAAATGGAATTCTGTGAGAGAAAACGAGCCCACATTTCCAGTGACTTTGTGGAAAAGACATATGCAAATTTTAAAAAATAATTTTGTACAAGAATACACTTAAAATTAGGCTGTTAGCTAATCCTATTTGAACCACTGCTACTATCCAAATAAAATATCACTTTTTATCATCAAGAATTGCTTTTAGAGATACAAAAACATCTAGCCAAAAATATAATCCATTAATTGTAACAGGCCATTCACATACTTCAAAATCTCAAAATAAATACATTCTAAATGCTTTGTTTAACTCATTAAAAATACACTCCCCGCTCTCCAGTCCTCCTTCTTGTGAAGTGCTTTAGGGTGGAAATACTGGGCACTACTGAGAGAGGCTATACTGGTGGCACAAATGAAGAATGTCATCAAAATAATTTTTGTCATTATGATTAAGAGTAAATTTTTCTCAAGAAAGCTACTAGATCGTGTTTTATTCATTTAGTAAAAATGTAATTGCGTGTTTATATAATTGTGCCAGTCACTATTTTTGATCCAAAGACAGAGCAGATAATGTCTCTCTTGTCATGAAGGCAAAGTTGTAGAGGTGCGAGGGACATAGATAATAAAATTACCTATTACAGGGACAACATAATTTTGTACAGTTATGAGTGCAATGAAGCTGAGAACAGCTCCCAGCTGACAGCCAACCAGAAAGTACTGTCCTGAAACTGCATGAAACTGAGTTCAAAACAAGCCTTGAAGCTCATTTTCCTCCAGAGTCTGCAGGTTGGCTGACACCTGTGAGGCCCTGAGCAGGGGAGTCCTCTGGCACCTGGGCCCACACTTTTAACCAAGATACTGTGGGGGTGCTGCTTCAGGCTGCTGGGCCTGTGGTGACCTGTCACAGCACTACAGACCGTCTACCAGTGCCAACCAGACGTGAGAGCTCTGGCAAGCAGGGGCTTCTGCCTTAATCCTTACTGAGAAAGATGTTCTACTTAAACCATCCAGACGTTTATTACCTCAGTTACTAGTCACAACATTGAGTGGTGTCACATCACAGAAACAGTCCCTAAGAGACCAAAGCTGGACAATGCCACCATTCCTCTCTTTGTGACACTGGCCAGCATTTAGAGCTGCCCAGCACCAGCACCTCTTCCTGCCAGGTGCTCTAAACTCTTCTCTACTATCAAAGTAAGATAACCAGAAAATCATAAGCTTATGCTTCACAAAGTTAAATTTCTTCATAGAAATTCTTTCATTGAATTATGGTTTAATGCTATATTTTCTTTTTTTTTTTTAAATAAATATTAACATTAGGAGAGACATCCAAGTGAAGGGGACTTTGTGACCTGTACAAAGTCACCGTTGGAAACAGCGTCTGTGGTGCTGACAGATGTTTTTATTGCATGGTCATAGCACAGTCACGCTGTGTGGACACTGTCCCCACAGTGATGCTCGCTATGCTGCAATGGCTGTCCCACGAGTCTCAGACAAGGTGCTGAAACTGACCCAGGCTCGAGCCCTCCGTCTGCGGCACAGTCCCATCCCGGGCCTCGGACTTCGAAGAAGAGGAGGCGGAGGGAGCGGAGCCCGCCACCTGGAGCCACCTGGAGACTGTGCCTCTCGCCAGTCTGCCCTCCCTGAATAGCAGACGGGCTGTTTGGAGGCGTCATGAGCACATGGAAAAGCCCCTCTGCAAGGTCCATCTTGTAGAGCTGAAACAAAAGAATGTGTTTAGTAAGTCAAGCGATTGTACTCACAAGAAGGTATCCGTTAACCTCTCAGGACTTAATCCAGCAGAATAATGAACGAAAGTGTGACAACTTTTCACTCGCCAGCAGCCGTGAGTGCGGGTGACCAGGGTCTTCGCCGCACACGGCAGGGGTCTGTGAAGGGGGTACACAGGCGTTAATCCACCAACTGGTAATTTCTTTATTTAAGAAAGAGACCTCAAATTTCCCTCCATCTAAGAAGCAGGAGGAAACAGAGGAGTAAAAAAAGCAAGAGAAGGAGAAAACGGCAGCTGCAGCGACAAAGCAGCAGGGACGCAGAGGTGGGGAGTTGGTCAGGGAACGGACGGCGTGCAACAGCGTTCTAGTGACAAAGCTAGAAGAGACGCTCTTTAAAGCTCAAATCCAAGGCATCCATGTCCAGTGTCGAACAACAATGGCATTATTGAGAAGCAGAGGTATTACTATGACGAACTCCTGGGATTTTTTTCTCTTAAAATATAGATGTTAATATATTTCATTGTTATTTACAGCAGGGTCATTTAAAATTTAAGAAAATTAGAAATAGGGCACGCCTGTGGCCGAGTGGGTAGTGCGCCGCCCAATGCGTGCGGGTGGCGGGTTTGAACCCAGCCCCAGTCAAACTGCAACAAAAAAATAGCTGGGCGTTGTGGCGGGCACCTGTAATCCCAGCTACTGAGCAGGCTGAGGGAAGAGAATCGTCTAAGCCCAAGAGCTGGAGGTTGCTGTGAGCTGTGACACCTCTTCACTCTACCCAGGACAACAAAGTGAGACTCTGTCTCAAAAAAAGAAAGACAGAAAATTAGAAATCAGCAGTACATTATACTTAAGATTAGATTTTGTGTATGAAGGACAGAAACTCCAAACTATCCATGGTGTAAAACGGATAGAAATTTATTTTTGTCTCATAAGAATTTAACAAGTCCAGGGCTATTTCAGCAGTTCCAAGTCATCAAGAACTCTAAGTTCTCCTGTCCTGCAGCTTGTCTTGTGCTCAGGAGAGCTGACCATATTCCTGCTATCATGTCCATATTTCAATCCATTAGAAAGAGAAAAAGAAGACTGAGAAGGTGTTCTTTCAAGGACATGCTCTCCACATTGAACAGATCTTTATTTCCACTGGCCAGAACTTGGCCCCATGGTCTCTCTGAGCTGAGAAGCAGGCACACATCTACCCTCTGGGCAGCCATAGGTCCAAGTGGCACTGAGAGTGGGGTGGTCTGTGTTACGGAGGAGAGGGGAGCACAGACAGGGTACAGTCCTCATGCTTGACCATAGCAGGAATTGCAGCGCCTTTGGAAAACATTCTGAATACCACAAAGCAAAAATTATCTATGAGTGGAATGTAGGCCTGGAAACATAAAACTATTTCCAAAAGATCACATTGACGACCATTGAGTTTTAGCTCCTACGAAAGACACTGTAGGCCTTGGTAACTTAGGGTGGTCGGGAAGAGGAGAGGTGGGACTCAATGGGACAGGCAAAGCTTGGAGGGGATATTGGAGGGGTGCAGTGCGTGCAGTCTATAGCAGCTGCATGCAGGTTCCAACTGTGGCCTAGGAGGCCACCTGCTAATTATGCAAGGACATTTTTGCTTATCTGTGGTGGCAGATACCACAGAAATTATGCACAGACCTTTTCTTATTTGTGTATTTAATGTGTGGCCCAAGACAACTTTTCTTCCAATATGGCCCAGAGAAGCCAAAAGGTTGGATACCCTGGAAGAGTGTGGCAGACCATTCCTGCTCCAGTGATGGTGGCCCAGTGCACTCTGTCTTCTGTGACTGGTGGATACAGAAGTGTAGATACTCTTGAGTCAAGCCATTAGTAGGAATCAAGGGGCAAGGCTTCACAGATTCAATCCCAGGCCCAGGAAGATGCAATGACTGGGTAGGGTGCAAACAAAAATTGTCCCTCAAAGTGAGTGCTAGAAGGCAACAAGTAAGTCAGAGGCACCAGCACACCTCAGAAAGTGCTGATTAGAAGTACAAGGTCACTTCCCATGAATCTGCTGTCCAGTCATCCTTGTTTACTGCTAACTTCATTATTAAGTGGTCTGACTGTGAAGGTTATAATTTGAGAAGTCTCCAACATTACTTTCACCAATTTTATGAAATCTTTGTCATTTGCAAGATTTGGCATTGTACTGGGCAACCAATTTGTGCCTACATTTGTGTGCCTGCACCTCTGGGAGCTTCCTCTTGTTTATCTCTGCTGGGTCTTTAGGACTAGTTAAATGTTCAGCCGGGACAATAAAAGATGTGTATTTTGTATAGAAGTATGACTTGGTTGCCGATAGATAGCTGGGAGTTACAATAGAAAGTTGTTTGGTGGAAATGAAATCACAGGAATGGAGATTCAAGACTCAGCTGTCTGCTGTCAGGCGCCCCCCCTTTCCGGCTCCCCACCCATTCCTCCCCCTCACCTGGCACCCACCTCCACCTGCTCACTGGTGGAGAGAGTGAAGTGAGATGAGACCATGATTCTGGGTCGTCTTTTATTCCTTAAATTCTACTGTTTACTGTGGCCTGATATATGTCAATGTCACCCCAACTCCCAAGATTGGTTCTTTGGAAAAGAAACAATGCTAAATGTATCTTGAGAACAGATTTAACATCCCCCGTCACATTTGTCCCTGCTCTTTCTCTAGAGGACTCAACACATTGCTGACCAGTAACGAGTTGCCCAGTACTGTGATAGTTTCTGTGTAAAATTGCTGTTTAACAAGTGTTAACATGTCAGAGGAGCTAAGTGATTCTGGATTATAAGAAGCTGAGAAATGAGGAAGGGAGAAAGAGTAAAATAGGCTAAATTTGGGACAATGGGGGATTGAGACTAGCAGAAATGAATCAAGGACAGTTGCCCTGTTAACACATTATTGACTGTCAATTTCACCAGAAACCGTCCATGTTACCTGATAGCTACTTGTGACCATTGGGAATGTGTTAAGCTGAATAAAGGTCTTTAGAGAAGAAGACTCCCAGTCCTACCTGAAAACCTTCATCTAGAAATGGTCATCTACAGACATACAGTTATTATGTACCCATAACAATTAAAATTTTTTTTTAAAGTGTTCACTACATATGGAAATAAATAGGCATCAGAAATACCCAAAGTTAAAAGGTTCCATTTTTATCTCTTCTACTTTGAAGTGTACTTAGTTCTGTGACTCCAGTGGCGGCCTTAGTGGCAGGCATGTGCTCACATCACAGCACCAGGGAGCTGTCCCCACTTGCACATCAGCTGGTGCCTGCCTTTCTCACAGCTGTCCCAGCAGCTGGGTTCCCACCTTCCCCAGCAGCTGTCCCCACGTGCCTGTCAGCTGGCACCCCCATCCCTGGGAGCTTGCTACCTGCAGTCTGGAACAGCTTCTGCCTAATGTCATTTGCCGCAGTGCTCAGCACTATCCTGGGACATAGCAGGAGTTGAATTAATTTGTTGCACTGAATGAATTTTATTTTATTTTATTTATTTATTTTTTTATAATTTTATTGAATCATAATTCTGTACATTGGTGCAATCATAGGGCACGATTCATATACATTCAGAAATGTTTTGATCGTACTGTTACAGATAGCCTTCATGGCATTTTCTTGATCACTAT
>CAUYON010077941.1:0-23239 GCA_963573935.1 Arctocebus calabarensis | reverse complement strand
ATATAAAGACATTAATACTCTACCTTTAATAAGTTTCGCCAGTACCCTGCTAAGATGCACCATAGGTGTGTTCCCACTAATTGCCCTCCCTCTACCCATCCTCCCCCCACCCCTCCCCTCCCTTTCCCCTATCCCTGTATTCCTGGATCCTCTCTTTATATTTGATCTTGAGAGCTGAGCCCTCCTGCAATCACACAGGTTAACCCAAATAGGGCTATGGTAGGCTAAGATCTCAGGGCTAACGTCATTTCATGCTTCAAACGCTTTTAGAGAATATATTATTCAAACAATAAACTGTTCAAACAACCCTTTTCTCAGGAGGAGAGGTTGCCCCTGGGCAAACTATTGTATTCACAGGTCAATTTTAGATATATATATATGTAAAATTGGCCACTCTGTGTATATTATATATATTATATATAATAATAACATATATTAATAACTATATATATTATATATATATGTACAGGATGGCCATAAAGTTTGTGTGTAATTGGCTCGGTGCCTGTGGCTCAAAGGGCTAAGGCACCAGCCATGTACACCTGACCTGGTGGGTTCGAATCCAGCCTGGGTCCGCCAAACAACAATGACGGCTGCAGCCAAAAAATGACTGGGTGTGTGGCGGGTGCCTGTGGTCCCAGCTACTTGGGAGGCAGAGGCAGGAGACTCGCTTGAGCCCAGGAATTGGAGGTTGCTGTGAGCTGTGATGCCACCGCACTCTATCCAGGGTGACAGCTTGGGGCTCTGCCTCAAAAAAAAAAAAAAAAAAAAAGAAGAAGAAAGTTTGTGTGCAATTTCTAACTTTATGGCCACCCTATATATATAGCTCTAAGGTACATACCATTTGCTTATGCACTAATCTCAGGGCTCTCTTATCATGCCTAACAATGCTGGACTATTATACTACACACCTGGTGACCCTCCTGCCTCAGCTTCCTGAGAAGCTAGGATCATAGTCATATACAACCATATCAAGCCAAGGTTTGGTTATCTTTTAAGTTTTTTAGAGATAGGAGTCTCCTATATTGCCCAGCCTGGTCATGAAGTCCTGGCCTCAAGTGATCCTTCCACTTCCATTTTCAAAGAACTAGCATTACTCAATAAATGTGAGCCACCACCCCTAGCCCAAGAAATGCAATTTATAATGTGCTGCATCAAGGATTTGGTTAATTCTTTTGGTTTTTACTAAAATTGAAGAAATAAAGCTACAGTACAAATAGCCACCTTTTACACCTTTACATTGCTAAGTATTTTCGTGGTAATGGAGAGTCTTTAAAATAACAGAAGTTATTTCTCATTTTCAATAAATTCAGTGCCTCATAAGAGTAGTAATGAAAGATTAATATAAAATAAAAACAAAATGAAATCCACCATATGTATTTAACTCATAAACATAGATTGTTTTCTTTGAGAAAGTAAACATTTTATTTTACTTTTTAGGAGATGAGATCTTGGGAGATGGATCTTTTTAGGAGATGAAATCTTGATCTCTAGCTGAGATCTTGGGAGATGGATCTTTTTAGGAGATGAGATCTTGATCTCTAGCTGTGTTGCCAAGGCTGTTCCCCCAAATCCTGGGCTCAAGAGGAATCTCTTGCTGAAGCTTCCAGAGTAACTGAGACTATAGTTTCTGTGCCACCATACCTGTAATGATATTTTCACAAGCTAGCACTGGCATGCCACTGAAGGAAGAAACTGCCTTTGATAGAGCACTTGGGGAAGCAGTTATAGATTCCCAGGAAACAGGGAGATTATTTACTGCTTTGAATTAGATAAGGGCACATTTGCGTTGTTCCAAGAGGGTGGGGTCTTTAGGTAGGAAGGCTAAAGAAAGGACCAGAAAAACAGTAGGGAGAGGAAGTGAGCAAGTAACAAGGCCAGTGGATGTTCCTCAGTGGTGTGAAAGCTGGAAAATATTTAAAGATGAGTTATGTCTAAAGGTCAGATTATGCATCCCTACCTCCCCCTCCTATTGTCCATTAGCTTTGGCCTATTCGTAAATGCACTGCATTAGTGATTTTATGACTGCGTCTCTAATATGTTAAAAAAGCCAAATTTAGTATCTGGATTGCACTGACAGGAACAGAGAAAGCGACCTCAAAAGCAAGCACAGAACAGTTGCCTCTACCGAGAAACTGAATAAATCTAACAAAGTGCTCTCAAAGTCTTCAGAAAATTTGGAATTTAAGCTAATCTCAACTTGACTTTGACACATGGACGATATGCTCAGCTGATCAAGATTATTTTAAAACATACAATTTATCATGGATCTAATTTCTAGCAAATTAATGACAATCATTTGTTCCCATTGGAATTACCTCCATGATGTTAATAGTTCACAGTCTCTTTTCCAAGACCTAAAAACGAGGAAGATATCTAGAGTATTGAACATATAAGTTTTATATCATTTCTATTGTGAAAAACTCTCCTGAATAATTATTATTCAGTTCTATAGCTAAAAGTAAAAGAATACCATTCAAATACTTGTACGTGCTGTAATCTTTGTTGATTTCCAACATTAATTTATGAGGTGGTCTCCTTGTGGAACCTCTGAATTTAACGTTTTCATGTTCTTGAAAGTACTTAACAGCTACTTGACTAGAATAAAGGTGTTTATTGCATATGATAATTAAAATCATCATGACTTTGCAACAAAATTAATCACTAGTGCCATTCAGAAGATTAAATTCTTACATTTATAAGTAAAAATAATGCTGAATTTTAAATCAATAAGCCTGCTCTCTGAACCAACATCAGCAGAAATGTGAGATCTTCTAAAGTGGTTTATAGGGTTCTTCTGCCCTCTAGGGCCTTATCCAACTCAACTGATAATCCTGGACCTTACATATTTTACCTTTCTAAACAATGGAACCACCATCTACCCAGGTATGAAGGCAAAATATCTGATGTTGACATTACGATGTTGCTATTGATATTATGATTCACCAACCTTTAAATTATTGCATGGTGTCAATATAGTACACCGGTGTAATATTCTTAATGCCCCAAATATATTCTCTTTGTTGTAGACCAAAATGCAATTCCAAACATCCCCTCCTTAATTCAAACATTTTTGATAGCTTTTCGTGGCCCAGTGATGAAATAAAAAGTTTCACAGGATCTGGCTCAGTCTACTTCTTGCTATCTTTTCTCACTATTCCTTTTAACTCTTCAGGAATATTGACCATCTCAAAGTCCCTTCAGGAAACAAAACTCTCTCATTCATTTATCTCTGTATACCTTTAGAATTCTCTCTATATGGACTTGTTTCTTACCTGAAAAACTCATACATACTGCCCAAGTCAGGGATGAAATCGTACTTCCCCTGTGAAACCCTAAATTTCCCCTAAGGTAGTCAACTGCCCCTTCTCCTTGTCATCTCCCAGTATATTTTACTAATATTCACCTTTCCTTCTCATATAAATGAGTTGTTGGGTTATTCAATCCACTGATGGAGTAGAGCCATTCTGAAGCTTGTCAAAAATTCTTTATCATATTATAGCTACTGTGTTTAAAACAAAATCTGAAAATTTCCTTGGGAGGATCCCTTTCCTCTTAATGTTTCTTTAATGGGACTTTTCAGCTATACTGAACATATGTTGGTTGTAGGCTGTGTATTCTTAAGGGAAGATGCAATTAGTAATAGTAAATGTCTAAATAGTCATGTGAATCCAGAGGGAATTATAATAAGACATGATGTTTCAGAGTAAAAATCTCTGTCAGACGCAGCCTGGTTCTGGCAAGGGGCAAGGATGATTGTTGCCCTGGGGTGCCTGACAGCACACAAATATAAGAAATATTAACAGCAGAACTGATGGTATTTGTGAGGCATATTATCAGCTAGCAGGGACCAAATCTAGGGATGAATTCAGCACAACAGTCCATCAGAGGTCACAGAAAGCAAGAAGTCACTCCTGGAGAGACAGAGGTCCTGATGTTGGAGTGAAGAGATCCATGCAAAAATGTAGGACACAGATTTTGTCTATGGTTCACAATGTAATACTAGTTCCCAAGACCAAAGCAATCCTGAAAAAGATACACAAGATTGGGCAAGGTGTGACATGAAACAATAATTAGGGCCACAACCAGCGTACAGGTTGTGTGATTACTAAAAGAAAAAAAAAATGTGCTACCCTGGACAGTGGAGTTTTGCCACCACAGACTTAACTGCAAATGAAGCCTTTGTGTGCAGACGAAGGCAGCGAGGTAGCCCTCGTAAGCAGAGGGCACTCGTTCACTCTTTCAGCTGGTGCCTGCACGCCATGCACACCCTGGATAATCTGCATGTGTGTCCTGAGCCTACAAATCCTCAATCACCCTGACTATGAAGATAATTTGTTCTGTTCCTACACGTACAATAGCATCTTTACATAAAACAATGAGGAACAGAATGAAGTGGGACAGAAAACCAGGCAGATTGGGGGGCGCCTGTGGCTCAAAGGAGTAGGGTGCCAGCCCCATATGCCGAAGGTGGTGGGTTCAAACCCAGTCCCAGTCAAAAAAAAAAAAAAAAAGAAAGAAAGAAAGCCAGGAAGATCATTATATTTTCCTTAAATGGGGACAATGTGAAGAGTTTCTCTGTATCAAGTAAAATTTGTGGACTTCATGAGAATTTTTTTTTTATCTTTGGCTCAGATATTTTTTCATTTATTTCTATCTTTATTAACTATAAAGTCCTATAATCAATATCTATCTAATCAATAGAAATGATATTGAATAATATTCTGTAGTTAAATATCATGGATTTCTGAAAGTGAAGAAATGCTTCAAGGAACAGCCATACTTTGTTTCCAAGGCATGGAAACTTAAATACTATTTCTTTTATTTACAAAACGTTAGAATACATAAGCAAGAACAAAATTATGATTGTTTCATGTGTGAAATAAGTCAAGAAATTAAAGCATAGGTACTATTTTGTCATACCTACTAAAATAACTTTCTAAAAACATAAAATAATAATTGCAAAGTTTAATTGCTGCTAAATTAAGCATCAATTAAAAGATCGTATTCATAATCAATTTCTCTCTGGCATATTTCTCTATGCCCAGTTTTTACAAACTATTTATTTATTTTCTCTCCACATTATTTTCCTATTGAGTACAACCATTGCTATCCATAGGATGAGAGATTGGTGTGGTGTTTACACATTCTCAAATTCAGATATGCATTTTTTTTTTTTTTTGGCAAGAATACAACAGAGGTGATATCATGTCCTTAGTGTATCAGAGCAGGTGGTAAAGGATGCTGATTTGTGCTGTTACGTATGCAACTTTAATCATTTAGGTAAGGTGGTGTCTTCCAGGTTTCTGCACTGTGAAGTCTTTCTACCTTCTAAGAAATAAGTATCTTGGGAGAAGATACTTTGAGACTGCAAGTTTTCCTGTTTTTATCAAAATTCCTCCACTTGTTGTACAATTCATTGATGATTATTGCCATAGTATGCAGCACGTGCATGTATTTTTCATATATTTAGAGAGTAAATTCCTAGAAGTGGAATTGTGAGGCAAAGATAAATGCACAGTTTTTTTAGACTTTGACAAATCTCTCACTATAATAATTGTACCAATTTGCTTTCACATCCCACTAATGTGTGACAGTTTTCTTTTCCCATAGACTTGTAAACGGAATTTGTCATTGTACCTTAAAATTTTCATTCCAATAGGGGACTATAGATTGCTCAGCAATGTTCTGACTTACATTTTTCTAAGTAAGAATGAACATTTTTGTATATGTTGAAAAGTCAATTTTATATCTTTCTGTGTTTCAGTATCTACTTTAGTCTTGCTCATCTTTGTATTAAAATCTTTCTGTTTATTGGCTTGTTTTGCTTTGAACCCTTTCAGTGTTGCAGAGATGTTGATAATAGTATCAGCCCTTTATTTGGGATAATAGCCAGACATGTTTTATAGTGCTTTGATATTTGTGTTTTCATTTTATTTATTTTTTGCTATATAAAAGGCTTTTTAAAATATATGTATTCAGATGTATCAACATTTTCTCTTATTATATATGCATCATGACCACAGACAGAGAGCAGGTTACAGAGGAATTTAGCTTTTAAAAAAAAATTAGATTGCTGATTGTACTAGATTTATTATTTTGTTATAATGTAGGAGTTGGGTCTAATTTTACTATTCTCAAATGACTAAACAGTTGTCTTCCTCTCACTTATTAGTGCTAGTACAGTGGTTTGAGATGTCCCTTTTATAATATATTCAACTTCTATTTTTTATTTATCTCTACAAGTTCCATATTGATTTTTCTGTTTATTCATGCTCCATTATCACATTGTTTTAATAGTAGAATGTTATACCATGTTTTTAATGTCTAGTGAGATTAGTTCTTTCTTGTGACTATTTTCTTTGCTTTTCTAGCTATTTTAGTGTGTTTGTCCAGTGTGACCCCAATATCCATTCTGATGCATCTATTTTTATGCATATCAAAGTATTAGCATATTCCTCCCTAAATTTTGCAGTATGCTTTATTACTAGAGTTTGATTTTTTTTTTTAGGTTTCTTTTGCAATAATATATAAATGCATATGGCTTGAGTACACACTTCCTAAGCTTTGATAAATGCATTATCTGTATAACCTAAACACCCATATGATAATGTGAAGCATTATCAGCCCTGCAGACAATTTCTTCACAGGAAACTTGTTTGCCCCCTACATCAACCACTTTTTTTTGCTTTTATCACCATATAATTATTTTGCCATAATATCCTATGTATGTGCTCTTTTACACAGGCTTTCCTTTATTTACCCTCTCTATCCACACACACCCACAGACACTACCCCTCTCCCCTTGGCAAAATCTCCTAAACAATAGAAACTTCTCTTTTTACCAAAAATTCTAAAGAATGTCCTTAATGATCATTTTCTGAATTGCAATGAATAATTGAAGTCAAAGCAATCTCCATATACCGACTCCTCCCTTCCCATCATTCACAACTCATAAATGCCCTGAACCTCAACTGGAGTTGCTAAATGTAATATAAAGTAACATGTCTCAGTGACCGCAAGCCATATTGAAATGTCAAACATAGCTCTTCTTAATTTCAACCGAATGCTGGTTAGTAGTCATAACTATTGAAGGATGAGAAGCCTGAGTGATAAATACTTTTGCCTGCAATAAGATAATTTCTAAAAACAAAGGTTAATCAGCTTTTCACCTGAAATTGCGTAATAAAAAGAAATAGTGACTATACTCACTCTCAAATAGATTTGGTATCTGTCCAGCAGCCTTTCTATGCTGCTGATCTTCTATTATTTTAGAACTGTCTACCATATGGCATGTATTTACTTATTTTCCTTACTAGAAAATTTCACATGGAAAACATTTATAGGATTTTTATCTTATCAAAAGAAGTGAAAAAAGACATTGAAATTCAAAATAATTGATTTCTCTTTTAAAATGATACTTAATATTTAAGACCACTTTATTAGAAAACTAAAGGTGAATACTTGTATACAGTTATATGCTACAGGAATTCTAGATTATATATTTAAATAATTCAACCCAGAGCAAAAATTTGATTTAATATATATTTAATATATATTTGATTTAATATATAAAGAAATTACATGCTTAAACTAAGATTTCTCTCTTGCTACAACATGTAAATGCTAAACTAGACCCAGAAATTATATCGATTTGATCTTCTTTAACAATACATTCTTACTTCATTCATAAATAAATCCTTATAGAATAAAGCGAAATTTAAAAAATTAGAATAAAGTGAAATTCTGACACACATAACCCCTACCACTTCAAAGATGCTTCTTCTGCTAATTCAACCTAATCCATGAATTTATAATTGCTGACCCAGTCCCTGCTTGAAGAGATAACATATGTTCACTTAATCCCCCTTTTCTACCTTCTTTCCCTAAGCAATAATGACATTAGATAGATTCAGCTTCTGTTTCCCTGTTGAAACCCCTATTTCATTAGTTTCCACATGAATTAGGCTTTTGGTGCCAGTGTTAAGATTTCCTTCTTGCATAGTCAACCCAATTTCCCTTCTAGAATGTTACATCCATAGAGACATGAAGCTCCATGATCTGGGAAATGGATGATCAGATCTGATCCCATACTAAAGAATGAAGATGTCTAAGAAACCTGTATAAGTGCTACCACGAACAAAGTTCTATGTGAGTGTGTATCTCCTACTCCTTCATTTTACATTCATAATCGTGTGCAGAGAAACATAGACCCTTAAGGTGCCCCATAGACCACGTAATGATATCTTCAATTTTATGGATGGGGAAAGTGCATCACAAACAGGGAAATGACCTGGCAAAAGTCTTGCAAACAGCTAATAGTTGTGCTACCACCAGAATTCAGTCTTTGAACTCCCTAAAACAGTGACCTTGTCTCTTTAGTGTGTCTAGGAGCTACTGGGGAAACATACAAATAAAATGAAAATGTCCTACATACTTCACCTCTTCTGAAGTATTCAGCAACAGGCCAAGACCAAAAGGAACAGGCCAAGTCAATATTTATTCTATGGTTTGTCAAAAATCATTTTAGAGATTGAAATAATATGGCATTTTGTTTACGTTTTATACAGTCACTCCTTACTCAGTTTTCTTGTTCCGCTCTGTTGATCTTTCATAATGTTGGCTGCTTAGTGTACAGTTTTATTAAAGCAATATAGCGCTGATGAAGAAAAGTAGTGAAATATTTGAAATACTTCTCCCATTGACCGATAATGTATATAATTCATGGTAGACTGCATTATAACATTCTTTTAGGGATTTAAATTTTTCCTAGCCTAAATACTAGATTTCATGAAAATTTCAGGTGGTGCCTGTGGCTCAAAGGAGTAGGCTTCGGGTCCCATACACTAAGGGTGGTGGGTTCAAACACAAGGTGGTGGGTTCAAACCCAGCCCTGGCCAAAAACCACACACACAAAAAAATTCTTATATAAGATTTGTAGACAAATACTCAATACTGTTTTTCAAAAGTGATATCAGTCTGTAAATTTTGCAAAGGGAGCAGGCAGGAAAAGAACAAAGGTATGTAGAGAATAAATGTTGGGACAAAAGATTGAAAAGTGGGTTTCTGAAATGCTAGTAAGATGTGCCCACCCACAGAATTTTAAGTTTTTCCTAACATAACAAATAAATCTTGAATTGAAGCGACTATAAAAGAAATGCAAACTATTCTGGATAAATGTTGAGGTGGTTGCATCATTCTCATCAATGACTCTATAGTCCTTGTGGGGCCTCTTGGGAAAATGGAAAGGCCATTGTGGCCCCACTTCAAACACTAAGAAATAGTAAAATAATGTTCTATAATAAGAGAAAGAAGTGATGTTTTCACTGAGGAAAAGGAGAAACATTTAAATGTCAACATCCATGCTCTTAAAGAGAATGTGTCCATCTCATAAGAAAGGCTTCAAGAATAGTGAATAGTATCTGAAATCTAATTCCTTTTTCCACATACTGCAGGAACAAGAGTTGTCATTAGAATCTGTTACTAGAAGCCTCAAGTAGAATTGTCTTTCTTTCTCCAAGGAGAAACTACTGCTGTTCTTAAATTATTACCAAGAAAGGTCATATCTGTCTCAGATCTCAAATGGAAAATTAGTCTATAATTATAAACTCCGGTCTCAGGGGGGAAAATCAATCTCAAGTCAATAGTCAAAAGAAATATATACCCATAAAGTAAAACAGTTTAATTAGGTCAAACACTAGGTCAAGGAATTATTCTAATAAGAATCCTAATTATAATAGATGCTGGCTTTATACACAGTGGTTAGAATGATTCACTCGGGACTACTTATATTATGACTTGCTTTCTTAGTGGCATTCTAATATGATAGAATTCATAATAAGAAATTTTGTATCAGATCAACATTTTTAGAAGTTCTACCACAAGTTAGTAATGTAAATATTTAAGTTAAAATTATATATATATACATATATATATTTAAGATATAAAGTGAAAAAAGTGAACAAAAGTCAGAAAAATTAAGTTGAGAGCTTATAATCTAGAAGAAAATGACTTTAGAATTGCTGAGGAAATACACCAGAAAGCAGGTTATTTCTTTCTTTATACATCATCAAAATAATTAGTTTATTGAATGCCACGATTCTTTACTAATTTTAGTATCTGATACCAAGTTCTTACTATACTTTCTAATCTTTATAAAGCACTTTAAATTTTCCTTTTCACTATACATGTAAATTTTTCATGGATATATTTGTGCTTAGAACATGTCCTAATTTGTGCTTAGGACATTCACTCATGGGGGAAATTGTTAAGTCAACTTGATTCTGGTACTCACTGAAGTAGGGGAAGGTAAATGTCCAATAAAGCCAAAGTAGGGGAAGGTAAATGTCCAATAAAGCCAAATAGGCTCAAGCATCAGAGACATTGCTGCTATAGCCCATTTGAACCTTTACATCTAATTTTACATTCATTGCTATACTTTTCTTAAAGAAGACCCCCCCTAAAGTTTTAAGCTCTACAAATCTGGATCTGCTCTGGAAGTCAAACATGATATGTTTGAGATATGTGCTATTTTTCATTTATCAGAAATTAGCCTGATCTTTGCTGGGTGACTCCTTGTCTCAGTCACCTGAAAGTCATATATGGCCCCACAATGAAGGTTTCGGTCCTAAAGGTTCACAAGCTCTAACAGAAACTATCAAGGGAGAGTGACATTCTTTTACATTGGCCGGGACCAGGACCTGATCGTGGCACATTAAGTGCTAGAGCTAAAGAAGCTGATTTGGCACTTTGATAGCTCCAGTTTCCAAAGAGCATCCACGGAAGAACAGCCAAGGAAATCTAAAGATTGCTCAGCTGGGAGAAAGATTGGGCTGGAAAGCTGTGGCTTCACCGTAAGTAGAAGTTGGATTAGCTTCTATGTAAGACACATTTGAAATAATAAAATAAAACTTGAGGAATGCTATCAATGAACTAAATAATATTAATATAATTTACAAGCAGAATTTCCTTAAGAGAATATGAGAAGACAAATTTAGATCAAGATTTAGGTTTGGAAAGTCTTAACATTAGAAAGATGGAGACAGGAAAGCAGACTAAGTGGCAGGCTTGGCACCAGATTGCTTAACTCAATCTTGACTTCCTAATTTACTTGGGATAGGTCCTTGGTAAAGTGACTTAACCATCTTTTGCCTTAATTTCTTCATCTTGAAAACAGAATCACTAATAATATCCATTTCATAAAGATTTTAGGAGGATCAAATGAATGGACAAACTCTTGGCACAGTACCTGGATCATGCATACTCAATAATGTTAGCTATTAGCATTACCATTGTTAATATTTATCATCATTATTAAAATATGCTAGAAAATAAATCAAATAAGGGAAACATTTAAGAGATGTTTGAGTCTTGATAATTAACTTTGACATCTGGCAAAAAATGAAGGAGTTGAAATCATTTCAATTTTCAAGTATCATTAATAGAGATACAAGATACCCAAAGAGAAAGTGGTATGGGCCAGGCGAGAACAGAGCTTATGCATAATTTGAATGCATGTGCTGACTTTGATAGCTATAAGACAGTATTTCAAACAGAAGATGAAATGTTTGATTTTGAATCTCTGCAGTTAGTCAAATGTTGAGAGAGATAATGAAAAAGTATCAACAGACAATTGTTCACAGTTTAGGCATAACAGATAAAGAAGTGTATCTCAAAAATATATACTAATATTTAAGATGTGAGAGTCAAAAGAGAAACTCATGGAGGAGCTGAAAAAAACACAGAATTTGGATGAGAGTCAAGATAAAATGACTTTTATGGAAGCCTTAGTCAGAAGCACATAAGAAGAGAAAGATGGAAATGTCACTGTTAGATTTCCCAGCATGGAGCCCCTCTGTGACACTAGTGACAAAAGAATCAATAATGTCTTGGGGAGGTGGGGAAAACACCAGATTACACTGGGTAAGTAATAAACTGGAGATGAGTAGGTAGAGAAGATCACTTTTACTATAATTTTGACTGTCAAAAGAAGTGAGAAATAGCGCAACATGTGGAGCAGGATTCCTAATCAAGGAAGAGTATACTTTTTTCATGTTGGCTTGGTTACCTGATAGAAGCTACGGGAGAATATTCACAGGCATTGCAAAGAATCAGTAGGGAAGGATGGTTTGAAGACTAAGAAAAGAAATGTGGTTACTGCCACATCTCTGTCCATAGCTGATTATAGAATACATAGGAGATCACATGTTGACAGACTTGCATACATTGAGTAAAATCCTGGTGGACCTGTAATGCCCAGGCTGACTACTAAAACTCTACTGATACAAGTAGGACCATTCTCTAGGTTCACTGATCCATGTATGTGCCCTTTTATTGACCAATTCTTTGCCATGTTTCTATTGTTATTTCCTGAAATCTGATATAAACCCATACCTGATGTGACATCCTGATGTCTTGAAATGGAAAGATCCCCCTGTCTCCCTAAGTGTGTGCTTTTTCCGTCCCCTTCTTTTAGCAGAGCATCCTGCTCTTCCCTTGCAATTTGTACCTCCTAGACCCCTAATGTCTACCTAGGGACCCCTAATGTCATGTCGGACCATTTTGCATATTGTCAGCTAAGATCAGAGTTGATTAAATGAATACAATTCTGTTCACACATTCTTCTAAAAATATATCTTAAAATATTTTCCCCCACTTGAGGGATTTTTTTTTAATTTCCATTCTAGCTTATATACTTCTATGCAGTTTTAATGTTTTTCTTTTTTTAAACATGAGCATGCATTGCTCTCAGAATCATGAAAAAAGCAAATTATTTTAATCTTAACATTGCATAATACTCATATCACTGGAATGCTAATTCCTTAGTGAGGATTTTTTTTTTTTTGATAGATACGTCCAAAGCTGTGTATGGAAGGAACATCATTTGTCTCACAAGTTTTCAGAAAACTTATGGGGCAAATAACTGCCAGAACATAAGCATATTATCATCTGATGTCAATGAAATCAAGAGGTATATAAATTAGACTCCAACATAGGATACATAAAATTAAAATAAAAACTTTAAACTGTTGTTGATAACTCTTCTTTGCACTAATTTGTACAATTATATTTTCCCCTCAAACACACAGGCTGGTTTCAAAATGTATGGCCAGATGTAATCCCCTCCAGAAATAGTACTTTGCTCATTCTTATGTTTCAAAATGAGAAGTTAAATGTGAGTTATGTACTAAGTAATGAGAATTTCATTGCTAGAATCTTAACTTTACATTTTATTTGCTATTTGCCACATTCTTTAGAGGTGTTGTTCATAACAGGTAAGGCAAATGATAAGGTCCTTTTTTTAAAAACCCTGATAATATAAAAAATAGAAATATTTTTTGTAGGACAGATACACATCAAGTAGCTTCATAAAAAGATAAATGGAAATAAAGGGAAGATTTTTGATATAGCTACAATTATAAAGAATTTTTAAAAAAGGAAAATAAATTGTTTTTACATTTTTTCTTAGTAAGTGTATGTGGAACATAAATGTATGAAAAGTAGTTGTCCTGAAAATTCTACCTACACAAACTTTCTCTGAATTAAAAACAAATAAAAATATACTTGTACTATAATATTTTGGATTGTTGTTATTTAATGTCACTTTAATAAAAAAATGGGTAACATTTTTGAATTTAAAAAATTCATAGTGTTTTGAATCAAATGGGAGTTACAATAATAAAAAAAATTCACAATTTCTTGTAAAAAATCAGAGAAAATAACACAAAATTTACTTCATAAGGAGGAAGTATGTTGAATAAAGCAACTACATAGTTTTAACTTCTTGAATTTTATTAAATAAAAATGCTCAAAAGCCAATCAATATTTATGTTGAGAAAATGATATGAGACAACATAAGGAAAATGGCTCTCTAGGGTCCCACTTTGTCATATAAATAGGTTTTTAGTTTTTAATGACAAAATCCATTCAGTCACACTGTCATCTGTCAAGGTTCATGATGACGACATGGTTTGAATGTAATCTTGAAGATCAAATTCTCCTGGGGAGTTTTCAAACCCAAATAGAGTATTAATATTTTAGAGATTGCTATATTTAAGAAGGTTTTGAACAAAAACTTAAAAAGATACATGTGCATATGTATCTAAGAGAGATAATACATAAGACATAAGCCTAAGTTCACTGTAATGTGTTAACAAATATTAAAAACAAATTTTCCAAAATGTAATAATTACTAACATTACCAAAATTTAATCAGTTTTTCTCATACAAAGTTTTATCTTTGAGACCAGAGAAACAATTTATTCCAAAATATCTAGTTTATCTCTTTTGAAATATTATCTTGTGGAAATATAATACCTTTAAAGGGTAAGGGATAGAACATTGGGGTAATAATGGGCAACTGGCACATTCCATCAAGAAACTCCTGGAATTGATAAATTAATTCAGCAAAGTCTCAATTTATTAGATCAGTGTGCACAAATCAGTAGCATTTCTGTACACCAATAACAGTCAAGCAGAAAGTAAAATATTGTTCATATAAATATTTATAAATTTATTCTGAAATATAAAATACACGATGAAAGATAATTTTTCTTCAAATTTCAGGCTATGATGTCTAAGGTTAAAAGAGCAAGGCTTCTGAGGAAGAGCAAAAGTTTCACAAAAATGCTCCCATTTGAAAAGGTCCTACAAATTCATGATTTCAGCTTTTCAAAGATTGTTAACTATTTGCTTCTTCAAGCATTCACTACATAAACATTTATTTATGAATAAAATGATCTGGTAAGAGATAGAGATTCAGGGGGAAAAAAAAAGAATTCTTCCCTCTACAGAGTTTTAAATGGAAGAAAAAGAAACTCTAAGAGCTAATATAAAGGTGTTCCCCGTGGGTACAAAAAAGGGTCATCAAACAATAAAACACATGGGCAGAGAAGGCCATAGGGTGAATAACTATTGGCTGTAAAAGAAAAGCATTTCAGACAGAGCAAAACAGTATAAATACTTACAAGCCCGAAAGATCATGGTTGGTGAAAGAATGTGCCGAGAGACAGAGTTGGAAAAGTAAGTCAAAGCCCAAATTTTGAAGGATCTGTCACACCACAGAGAGGCACTGGATTTATCCTGAGGGCACTGAGCTCATATAGCTGAAAGGGTTAGTTAACCAGGTCTTCATTCCAAAAAGATTATTCTGGTGGCAGTAAAAGATTAGAGGAGAAAATAGCAGAAGTGGCATATTCAGGAATTTTTGTCACAGAAATTCATATGTGACAGAAATCCAGTTCAAATCAGTTCAGGCACAAAAGGGAAAATCATTAGCTCCCATAACTTGCAAAGTCACAAGAAAGCTAGAGCTTTGCACAAACCTGGGTCCGTGGGGTCAAGCAAAAGAGACTAGTGCCTACTTCTGCCTCTGGGTTTGATTTTTCTCTATGTTGACTTCTCTACTTGTGATGGGAAAATTAATCCCCAAAACTTTTGGCTTATTTATACTGTCTCAGCTGAGCAAGTCTTCTAAACAATATTACTTTCCCCGGCATCCCAAATCAAAGTTTGAGTGAGTGCTTCTGGATCATATTTAGTCACTGGACTCTGTGACCCTCACGACGTGGCCAGGGTAACAGACTGCTGTGAAGGGCAAACCCATCAAAAGTCCCTTGAAGGCAGTTGGGGCAATTCCACTCCAGTCACACTGACTGACAATGGGGGAAAGAGGAGTCCCTTGGTTATGAACTGGATTGATACTATTTAAATAAGGTGGGAATGAGAATAAGATGCAAATACAAAAATAGCACAATATGCAATGTACTCAAGTTGTATCTTCACATACTCATTTAAACTGGCTCTAGTATTTGCTGCCTTCTTCTTACTGGAGAAGGAAAAGAAGGAGGGAAAGAAAGGGAGAAGAAGAAGGTAAGGAAGAAGAGCGAGAAAGAGAGGGTTGTGGGGGTCATAATTTAAATGATTTGCCTGATTGCATGTCTTCAAAAGCCACCCCCTCAATCATTTTGTACAGTTTCAGGACACAGGTTATTGAAAGGTTGCCTGTACTTATTGCCTCCACTTTTTCACTGTGTATTCTCTTTCAAACACAATTTGTCTGGCTTCTGAATCTGATATTCTAGAAAAATTTGTTTAGAAAGTTCCAACAATAACATAATCTCCAAATCTCAATGGACAAATTTTTGTTTGTTTGTTTGTTTTTTGCAGTTCTTTTTTTCTTTTTTGGCTGTGGCTGGGTTTGAACCCACCACCCCTGGCATATGGGTCTGGCACCCTACTCCTTTGAGCCACAGTTGCCGCCCTCAACTGGCGATTTTTAATCCTTACCTTGACAGATATCTCACAGTTTACCTTGTCTTCCTCAAGGCTTCCTTGAGCTGCTCTCTCTCTCTCTGTTACCCTGTTTTTCCTCTAATCATCTATTTTTTGGTTTACTTGTATGTACTGTCTTCCTTGACCTATTCTGTAAACCTCCTCAAGGCTAAATCTGAATCATTTCCTCTTGTTTCATATTCTCCCTTTAGGAAATCTCATCTCGGACCACGGCTTTGAAGACCATAGTCATGTGCCACATGGTGAAGTTTTGGTCAAGGACCAGCTAAATACATAGTTTATAATGTTCCTTGGTATATAATGCCATATTTTTACAGTGCCTTTCCTATGTTGAGTTATGTTTAGCTACACAAATACTTATCATGTGTTACAATTGCCCCAGTGTTCAGTGAAGTAACATACTGGATGGGTTTGTAACCGAGGAGCAGCAAGTTATACCTACCACACAGCCTAGGTGAGTAGGAGGGCCTGCCAGTCAGTTGTGTGTAACTTATGCTCTGTGACATTCACACAAGGACAAGCAATGTGTTTCTTAGACTGCATCCTTATCATTAACTGACTCATGAATGTAGACGCTAATGACTCCCACATTTTTCCACAAAGCCCTAATTTCTCCTTCAGGGTAACAGCTTGGTATATACATTTGAATGTCTCATAGGCATCTAAAATTAATGTATTCAAAATTGAACTATTAAACTTATCACTCTTCTAGTGTTCAATACCCCAATGATACCCTCATCCATTAAGTTATTTAAATCAGAAACCTGAGGGTCATTTCTACCATTGCCCCTACATGCAGACTGCCAAATCCATTTCCTAAATATATTTTGATTCCATTTTTTTTAGTCATCACTATACCTTCTTAGTTTAAACCACCATATTTCCTTTATCAGTGCTAGAAAAATAGCTTCATAAATGGTTTCTCTACCATTTTATTTGCCAATTCCAATCCATTTTTGTACACTATTCAAAATGTTACTTTTAAAATAGAATAATGAGCATATCAATCCCCAGTGTGACATTGTTAAGTGGTTCTCATTGTATTAAAATGAAACACAATCTCCTTAGTATGGCCCTCAAGATTGTGTGTAACATGAACCATGCCAAATCACATTGTTTGACATTCTCCCGGTAACTTATACACTTAGGCACATTGTCCTTTGTTCAGTTCCTTGGATTTACCAAGATCTCCACAGCTTCAAAACATGTTTCATCTGTGGGATTTTAGTTCATTTTCATCTAGGTATCTGTTAGTCATTATATTAGCCTCAGGTTAGTATGTAATATTCCAAATGTATATTCTTCGAATAATTCTCCTGAACAAATTACTCTTTTTCACAATGCCCTGTCTCTTCCTCCATTCCACTTCTCACATATTACAATTATATGCCTATTTATGGCTTCATGAGTTACCATCTGTCTTATTCTAGACCTCACTAGAATAGCGGCCTCTTCTGGATCTATTGCTTTATAGTCAAAGCACATAGCAAATTTCTGGGTACATACATTCAATAAATACACAAATTCATAAATATTATCATTTAAAATGCAGCTTACATATTATCACAACATGTTAATAGCATCCTCCAATAATGAAAAATTTATAAAATACAGAAAACACAAATATGTGCAAAAATTATGAATTAAGATACCTTCTTAAGCTTCTATAAAGCGAGGGAATCAATTCAGTGGGAAAAGACAACCTGTGAATTGGGAAAAAATATCTGCAACTCCATAACATACGATAAAAGGTTAATATCCAATATATACCAGAAAACTTAAACAACTCAGTAGCAAGAAAACAACCTGATTAAAAAAGAGGCAGAGGAACTGAATAGACATTTCTCAGAAAAGAACATACCAATGGGCAACAGACACATAAAAATATGCTCAGTATTATTCATCATTACAAAAAGGCAAATTAAAACCACAATGAGACATCACTTCATACTTTTCCTAGTAGCCATTATGAAAAAAGATGAAGGATAGTAAGTGTCAGCCAGAATGTAGAATAATGGGAACCCTACTAACCTGTTCATGGAAATGTAAATCAGTGCAGCCACTACAAAAAACCATGTGGCTTCTCAAAAACCTAAAACTAGAACAACCATATCATCCAGAAATACAAAATCTTGAAATCAGTATGTTTAAAAGACACCTGTACTTCCATGTTTATTACAGCACTGATCGTAATAGCTAAGCTTTCCAATCAACCTAAGTACTCATCATTGGACTAATGTATAAGGGAAATAAGGTAAAAATATAGAGTGGAATGCTATTATGCCTTAAAAAGAAGAAAATTCTGTTATTGTTACCACATGATGAACTCAGAGGACATTATGCTAACTGAAATAAACCAGGCACAGAAAGACAAATACCACATGACCTCACTAACATGTAAATCGTTAAACTATGGAACTCATGGAAGCAGAGAGAACAGTAGTGGTTTCTAGAGTCTGGCAGTGGTGGGAATGAGGAGATGTCAGCCAAAACGTACAAAGTTTCAATGAGATAGAAAAAATAGTTTGTTTGCTTAGCTCTATTGCACAGCATGGTGACTATAGTTTTAATGTACCATTTGAAATTGCTAGGAGAGTAAATCCAAATGTTCTTACTACAAAATAACAAATGTCAGAATCACTGAATATGTTAATTAGATTTATTTAGTCCTCCACATTGTATGCACATATACAATTATAATTTGTCAATCCGAAATTTATAAAAAAGGAATATAAAATGATCATTCTGAGACAATGTCCAAATAATATACTATACATATAGGACAATTTTTGAAAGGTTAGATTTTTTTATAAAACATAATGGAAAAAACATCATCTAACAGAGTTAGGGATAGGGAATAAGCATCAGCATTATGTAAATGTTGGGAGAAGACATCAAGCCAATTTTTTTTTTACTAGTAAAGAAATAAAAAATGTTACTAGAGCAAATTGTTAGCAGGACATAGTGGAATCTGAGTGAAATTCAGTAGAGTAAATCCAAATTTATAGATTCAGTCAGAAGTTATTAACCTAAGGTCCATCCTTTGGGTCCTGTTCCCTGAAATCATATGAAAAAAGTTTGTATTTATTTGCATGTAAGCATTTTACTTTGAGGAAAAGATTCTCAGCTTTCATTAAATTCTCCACTGAGGTTTGTGACCTAAAAATAGGTCAACAACCACCACCACGGAAGCCAGTCTATCCTCAGATTTAATTAAATTGGTTTTTATGAAGGATTTAGGTATTCTCATTTTTTACAGTTAGAAACATCATATGCTCTCAGTTGTTGGTACTGTTTCTCTCTTTTATTCTGAACTTTTAATAGTCTATTTTTATTTAGAAAACTTTAATTCTTTCTGTTTTTATTTTATATTCAAACATTGTAAAGACTCTGAGTCTTGATCTGGAATTAGGACTGATTAACAGTTTCTCACCAATGTTTATACAGCCGTACAGAGGGAGGGGTTCAAGGTGACTGACTAGAACCATTTCATGCCTGTTCTTCCCCTCAGAGGCACCAGAATAGAGTATAAAAAGTTACGCTCTGAGTACAATATTCAACAAAGAATGCTGGCATTCAAAAAAGAAGCGATAGAGGACACCCTAGCCCGGGAAGGAGGAGGAGAGGTGGTCTCCCTGGATGGGATCGGCTGGGAGTCAGGAGCGATTTCCTAATGTGAGGAAGGGAAAGAGACTTCTAGTAGCCCTCCAGGGAATCATCTTCACCGTGAAATATGCAGTCCTGGCCATGGGACAACTGCAGGACCCTCCCAACCTCTGAAAGTAGCATGGGAAGCTGCTGGGAGAGCCGGGGACATACTGCTCAGAGGAAGGAGTTCAGGATATGTCCCACATCCTTTCTGAGACATGAGTGGCTTCAGTAGGATGACATTTTTGAAACTAACCTCTGCAACCTCCATGCTGTCCTGGGACTCTGGAGCACCACGACTAGGGCATTGTGAATACTCATATTGTCACTGTTGGGACAGGAGAGTAAACTTGGGGTGCTCCCACAGCTGGTGCTAGGAAGCAAGTTAGATATTGGGTGCAAACCCTGAGAATAACTTAGAGAGCTGCCAGACACTGTGGAACGGAATTGCTTCAGGGCGGAAGTTTGAATTGAGTCTCACACCCTTTCTTAGACCCATGAGTCTACTAGCCTCTGGGAAATTGCACACTATCCTGGAACCCACTGATGCAAGAAACCAAAATGAAATAAAACTAGAAATCAATAACAAGAGAAACCTTGGAAAATACACAAACATGAAAATTAAATACCATGCTTCATAACAACTAGTGAGTCAATGAAGAAATAAGTAGTAGATTTAAAAATTTCTAAAAACAAATAAACATAAAGAAAATATACCAAAATCTATGAGATACAGCAGAAACAGTACTAAGAGGGAAATATTACAATAATTAACATCTATATCAAAAAAGTAGAAAGACTTCAAATTAACAACCCAATGATGAGTTTAAAGGAACTAGGAAGGAACAACTGACAAAACCTAAAATTAGTAGACGGAAAGAAATAATAATGATTAGAGTAGAAATAAATGAAATAGAGAAAAATACAGATTACAAAGGAAATGAAAAGTTAGTTTCTTGAGAAGATAAACAAAATCAGCAAACCTTTAGCTAGATTAACTGAGAAAAAAGAGCAGACATAAATAAATAAAACTAGAAATGAAAATGGAGGCATAACAACTGGCACCTGAGAAAGAAATAATTGTTAGGACTATTATAAACAACCACATGGTAACAAATTGGAAAACCTAGGGAAAATAAAATGAATACCTGGATACGTGTAACCTACCAAGATTGAACAATGAAGAAATTGAAAACCCGAACAAACCAATAATGAGTAATGAGATAGAAGCTCTAAATAAAAGTTCCCAATCAAAGACAAGCTCAGGACCTGATGGCTTCAATAATAAGGCCATTTAAAGAAAGAAGTTACCAATCCTACTCAAATTCTTCCAATAAACTAAAGAGTAAGAAATACTTTGAAACTCATTCTATGAAGTCAGAATTACCCTGATACAAAATCAGCCAAGAGCTCAACAGCAAAAAAAAAAAACTACAGACCAATATCCCTGATGTATATTGATGTAAAAATCTCAACAAAATGGTAGCAGAGAGCGGCTTTAAGATGGCGGCCAAGTAACAGCTTCCTTGCAACTGGGCATGATGAGACTGGGGAGAGAAGACTTCAGGTATCTCTGGCTGGCCAGATCTGCCTAGAAACATCCCTTTGGGAACACAGGGAGACAGCATGAGACTTCAGGATCCCCTGAGGAAGGTAAAAGCAGTGGAGATCTGGCAAGTGCTTCTGTGTGTTGGTTCGGCCTAATCCTGCTGGCAGTTGTGGCTACAGCAGCAGTGAGATTGCAAACTGGAAAGGCCTTACCTGTGAGCTGTTTGGGTTTCTTTTGGACTTAACACTCAGTTGAACTGCCTTGGGAGAACTGGGGCAAGAGTGTGGGGGTCTTTGAATGTTATCTGGGGCTCCAGACTGAGCCACCGAGCCAGACAGAGCTACCAGTGTTTGGTTGTGGGCTGTGTGGAACCATCGTAGGAGATCTGCCCCAGCAAGCTCCATCCTCGGGGTCACAGAACAAACATCAGGCAGGAGTGAGTAATCTCGTGACTGAGTAGCCTAAAGGCGGGGACTGAGAAGCCTTGCAACCTTAACCCTCAGGGGCATTGAGTGAGACCGGTTTTGGCACACTGGGTAAGTGGATAGCCATTAAGGAGTGATCTGAGTGACAAGCGCTTTCCTGGGAAAGCTTCTACTTAGCCCAAGTTAGCAATTTAAAGTGCCTTCTAAACAGGCTGAGGAGGATGTAAGCTCTCCACCCTGTGGGGTTTGAGAAATCATTAGAGGCCTCTGGTCTCCATTTTGTTCAGCCGTATCAACATTGCAATTAACATATCATACCCCAGAAGATCACCTCTTGCCCAGACAATATCAGCAAGCAAAATATCATGCTTTGTTTCTTGGTTTTGTTTTGTTTTGTGGTTTTTTGTTGTTGTTGTTGTTGTTTGTTTGTTTGTTTGTTTTCATTATTGTTGTTTTATTTTTAATTTCAACATTTTCCTTAAAGATTTTACTTTTCTTTTTTTATTGCTTCATTTTTCTAGTTTAAATATAATTTTCATTGTTGCCTTTTTCAACAATTAGACTTCAATTTTGCTAGTGTTTCTACCCATAGTAATTGTTTTTTCCCCAGTCTTATCCTGTAAAGGTTTTGGTTTGCTTGTTTTGATTAGATTTATTACATTTTTTGTCTTCCCTCTCTACTTGGTGGAGGTGGGGTCCTGTGTCCAAACACGCTGGCAAAGAGCTGCTGAACTAATCACCCAACCAGGCACACACAGAGGTTGGGGGATCTTAAGGTTGGGTCAAAGTACCCTACTGTACACCTATATTGCTTCCGTCCCTCTCTTTCTGTGCTTTTCTACTTTTGATCAATAGTTGCTTCTACCCACCCCTTATCCTTCCTCCTTTTCCTTTTCTTGTCTTTCTTTCCTTTTTTTTTTTCTTTTCTCCCTTTCTTTCTTTTTTCCCTCCTTGCTCTTCAATCTTCTCATCCTCTGGTCCTGTACTAAAAGGACTCATCGAAACCCTAGTCCAGAAGCACAGCAATTTAAAGAGCAGGAGGAAGTAAAAGGAAAATTAGGACGAGGAAACAGATAAAAGAAATCATGAGGAAGAACCAGCAGAAAACTCCTGGCACTATGAAAAACCAGTCCAGAGAAACCCTCCCTAGGGGCTGTGAGGTAGATACTGTAGAAGATTCTACCTATAAGGAAATGTTAGAAATGTCAGAAAGGGAATTTAGAATACAGATGATGAAAACAATCAAGGAAATGAAGGAAAATGCTGATAAAGCAGAAAAAGAAATCCAAAAACAGAATCAATTAAGAGAAGAATATAAAAAGGA
>CAUYON010077936.1:0-87418 GCA_963573935.1 Arctocebus calabarensis | reverse complement strand
TCCTGGGCTCAAGCGAGTCTCTTGCCTCTGCCTCCCAAGTCGCTGGGACCACAGGCGCCCACCACAACGCCCGGCCATTTTTTGGTTGCAGCCGTCATTGTTGTTTGGCGGGCGCGGGGGCTGGATTCGAACCCGCCAGCTTAGGTGTACGTGGCTGGCGCCTTGGCCCGTTGAGCCACAGGCGCCGAGCCGGGTCAAGTACTCTTAATGAAACTTTCATCTTGTTCCAATTCATAACTTTTGTGATAGTAATTAAGTCTTTGCAAGTTCCTTGTGAGAAAGTAGCCTATTTATTTTTGAAGTTGCCAATGCCCAATTTTATATTAAAAGAAAACAATAAAATAAAGTAACATATTAAAAGAAAATATATTAAATGAACATACTTCCTTTAACTTACTGAAAGAATACATCGCTTCTAGGCCTTTTGGCTAAGGTCAAGTGTAGTAACTTACTGAAAGAATAACAGAGTAACTTTTGTAAAATGTTATATTGTGTTCTCTTCATTCAACAGAGTAACTGGAAGAAATAAAGTAACTTTTCTAAAGCTACCTAGCGTAATGGTGGTGTGGATTGGGCATCCGCCACCTAGTCATGATGTGTCTTGGTCTATATACGTTCAGGACAGTTTGGAAATAGCCTTAACTCCAGGTAATACTGGAATTTATTGAATTATTCTTGTAGATGTCCAGTGCCCCAGGTAAGAGGGAACTTTCTTCTTGTTCGGATGACAGATGTGGAAGACCCTTCTTTGGCTCCCACTGCCAAGGCAGTGATAACGTGATGGGATTTAAAGTCCCTTTTGAAATATCCAGATTGACCTGAACCAAGGCCACAGTGCTTCACTAGCCTCCTTGAAAACTTGATGGACTATGCCATGGAGCTGTTTGCTTTAGTTAAATTTAAGCACAACTACTTAAAATGTCATTTGTTCCCAGTTGCACTTTAGTCTGGTTCAATTTTTTTCCTGATAATAATAGAATAAAGGAAATCATTTCATCTCTTATTCTAAAAACAATGTGTCCATTAGGTAGAGGGAGGGCCCAGTCCCCAAGAGTGGCTTGTTTTATGGCTGTCATATTGTAAGATTAAGGGAGACTCAGGTGGGCAAGGGGTGATAGTAATATTTTCTTGAATTTAAACAAGAGTCTCTGCCTCACCAGGTCTTAGGCATGTAACCTCAGAGAAGGTGAGGTACCTCCTTTTACATTTTTATCTAGTCAAGCTTACCAAGTGAATCAGAGGCTTTGGAACATAACAAGTTGATGGAGAGATAACTCGAAAACTATGAGTGAGAAGATTAGATCTGGGAACTCATGGATGGGGGTCACTCTGAATGTGCGGGGCTCCCGGTTTTGCAGTTAATGGCCCCTCATTAGTGCTTTGGCTGTCCCTTCGGTCTGCCGCTGGACCTTTCTTTCTTAGCCACGTTCATGAAAGGGTGATGTAGCAAGTCCCCGCGAAAAGTTCTAGAGTGAAGCTAAACTCTTAAATGACTGCTGACGTTTGGCTGCCCTACCACCTATAAATGACGTTGGCTCCCCTACCACCTATAAAAAGACTTGATGCAATCAATATCTCCATGGTGAGTCATGCTGTTTCAGGTGAAATGTCTGGAGCATAGTGAGGTCATCAGGGTGATGGCCCACAGCCATCAAGGTGTCCACGTAGGTTAACTGGACTAGGGAGGGAGCCCGGGAGACCCCCGTGTGCCCAAGTAAAGTTGGGATAAGTGGCATGTAACAAGTACAAGGGAAAGGGAACTGAAACTGCAGAGCCCCAGGGGAGAGCCCCAGGGGTGCGTGGATGATAGTTGAGAAATGGCACCTCCTCCCGGCACACGTAAGGGATAAGCAGGAAACTGAGTTCCTGTGAAAGGAAGAGTTGGACTCGAAGTCAGACTCTAGATCCAAGGCCTGCCCCCGAGTTAACTGGCACTGTGGCTTCACTGCAGGCAGCCCAGACAGTGCAAGGGCCCTACCTTCCTGTAAGCCTTAGATGCTCTGTGGTAACTCTGCTGGCGTTGCTTTTCCTTACTTTCATGTCTTTAGAAAATATTATAAAAATAACTCAGGAATACTTTCTCAAAAATTTACACCCTTAAGAATATTGAATAAGGGCGGCGGCGCCTGTGGCCCAGTGAGGAGGGTGCCATCCCCATATACCAAGGGTGGCGGGTTCAAACCCAGCCCCGGCCAAACTGCAACAAAAAAATAATTGTGGCGGGCGCCTGTAGTCCCAGCTGCTTGGGAGGTGGAGGCAAGAGAATCGCCTAAGCCCAGGAGTTGGAGGTTGCTGTGAGCTGTGATGCTATGGCACTCAACCGAGGGTGATAAAGTGAGACTCTGTCTCTTTAAAAAAAAAAAAATGAATAAAATATAAAAGGGATAACTATGGCGTTTATGGCTTAATTTAGAAAGAATACAGAGCCTATTTAGGAAAATTTCCCTTTCTCCCACACCCTGTTTATAAAGATTTTCTTTTGTGGCTCCAGTAAAGTTTCATATTTTTAAATATTTTTGTTCATTTTTTTTTCTTTGGTATTTTTTTCTCCCCTGAACAGTGTTTGTATTCTGTTACTTTTTTTTTTTTTTTTTTAAATTAGGACAAGGTCTCACTCTATTGCCTAGGCTGGTCCCAAGTAGCTGAGGTTATAGGTGCTGGCCACCATACCTAGCTCCATTACGATTTTTAGTTGGTTAGCTGATATATATGTTCATTTTTATGAACCAGAACTTTACAGAACCTTCTTACTAGTCTCTGGGAGATGATTAAGAAAGAAAGTCATTGACAAATAATGATGATGTTGAATTTTAGAGTATCTTTCCATTTTATTTCCCTTATGTTAGTATAGTGGTAAAGACTTCCAGAGGAATGTGAACAGAATAATGAAACACAAGTCAGCTTTGCCAGTTTTGGGGCTTGAGCAAAGATTCTAATGTTCATCATTAAAAAATTTTTCTGTAGGTTTCCATTAGATTAAGAAAACTTTCTTATGATTCCTCACTCCTTACAATGAATGTTCAAGCTAAATATACTTAAGTCATCCTCACAAAATTCCTGTAGTAAATCTATTTTATTTTGTAGAAAATGGTATATTTTGCATTTTACTACAAGTTTAAATTTTATACATTATATATTTGTGTTTTACTTATAATTTTTTATGGAATGTAAATAAATTTTATTCTTATTTAAATTTTATGTATTATATATTTTTAGGTTTTTGTTTATAATTTTATGTAAAATATGAATAAATTTTATTTTGTATTTAAACTTTATGTATTTATATATTTTATATCTTATTTATAATTTTATAGAGACTGGTGAAGTCCAGTTTAATATAAAAGGGAAAATGGCATTTATCCAAGAAATTTTGTGGCTAAATCGGCATGTCCCATCTTCTCCAGGGGTACCTGGATAAGTGAGGTAGCCTGTGACTTTCCTCCAGGTACTACCTGGCTGGGTTGATATCTTGGTGTTAATGGTGTTTGCACTGAATGCTGGGAAATCGTCCCTGTGACTTTCCTCCCGGTACTGCCTGGCTGGGTTGACATCGTGGTGTTAATGGTGTTTGCACTGAATGCTGGGAAATCGTCTCTGGGTGCTCAGAAATAGCTTCTGTTGGGGGGGCAGGGGTTGACGTTTGTGGGAATTGGCCTGGGTCTGTTTTTTAGAACTGGATTTTTTACTAACTTTTCAATTTTAATGGTTTTTATTATGCTAGACAACACGTTTTTGCAAACTTTATAGTTTACTATTTATTATACACACTATTCTCTTGTTTCTCTTTATCTATTGCTGTTTTTCTACGTATATGTTATAATCATGTTGATTTGTGTTTTCTTTCTTTCTTTTCATTTTTCCATCTCTCAGACTTACCAGAGGTTTGTCTGTTTTCTTTTTATCTTTTCAAAAAGTACCGTCTTGGGGTGGCGCCTGTGGCTCAAAGGAGTAGGGCACTGGCCTCATAATGCTGGAGTTGGCAGGTTCAAACCCAGCCCTGGCCAAAAATCGCAAAAAAAAAAAAAAAAACCAAGTACCTTCTTTTCGTTTTATTAATAATCTACATTTTTATTTCATTTTTTATTTAATACATTTCTTTTAAATTTTTATTAATTCATTGGGTTGATCTTTTAGAATTTCGTATTTTTTTCTAGCTATTTATATTATGTTGTATGTCTAGTTTATTTAATTTTTGTTTTCATATCTTCTAATATGCAATTGAAAGCCCTGGTATCCCATTTGATTACTGCTTTGGTTACATGCCATGGATTTTCTTATCCTGGCTAATTTCTTTCTTTCTTTCTTTTTTTTTTTTGAGACAGAGCCTCAACCTGTCACCCTGGGTAGAGTGCCATGGCATCACAGCTCACAGCAACCTCCAATTCCTGGGCTCAAGCAAGTCTCCTGCCTCTGCCTCCCAAGTAGCTGGGACTACAGGCGCCCGCCACAACGCCTGGCCATTTTTTGCCGCCGTCATTGTTGTTTGGCAGGCCCGGGCTGGATTCAAACCCGCTAGCTCAGGTGTACGTGGCTGGAGCCTTCGCCTGTTGAGCCATAGGCACTGAGCCGATCCTGGCTAATTTCATTGATTTCTATATTATTTTAAATATTGTTTTTTAATTCCTGTTTAGCTCAAGAGTTATGTACAACCTTTTTTAAAAGTTTTTCATGGTGGTAGTGCTACTGTGGTTTAGTTTTAATTTCTTATTTTATTGCATTCTGGGTGGGGGAATGGCACAGATACTTCCTACTTTGGGGAATTGAGTGAGTTTTTCTTAATATGCTCAGGTTTTTTAAACATTATGCATTTGAAAAGGATGAAATCTCTCTGTTTCCCCTATTTTAATATTATCTCTTATTTTCAGTTCAGTTGATTTAAGTCTCTGAGAGAGATTCATTCTAGTCATACTGATTTCTCACATATTTGTATTTTAAAACATAAACCTCAACACTATGTTGTAAATGGCCAGAGGTTCATGAATAGTTTATATTTTTAGAGCTCTATAAGTTGTCATCAATATGAAATAGCCATCTTTTTAAATTTTTATTCAGCTTTATCTTAAACTGGCTTTCAGTTTATAGTAATGGCTTATGTACTTTTTATAGATTTTATCTTGTATGTCTTTTTTATTTCCAATTCTGTATCTGCTTTACTTCTAGTGGTTTGTTACACACAGCATCCATCTTTACATTTGTCTAGCCTAATGGGACAGCCACCACAAGTTAATTGAGGAATATAATCTCCAGATAAACAAAACAAAATGAGACTACATTTATACTCATTAAAATATGTTGAACTTATTCTCATCTTGTTTTTTTGTTTTTTTTTAAATTGTTGGGGATTCATTGAGGGTACAGAGAACCAGGTTACACTGATTGCATTTGTTAGGTAAAGTCCCTTTTATAATTATGTCCCGCCTCCAAGAGGTGTGTCACTCACCATCACACCCCACCCCCTTCCTCCTTCCCTCTCTCTGCTTCCCCATTACCCTCCCCCCACCATGTACTAGGTCATCAGTTGTCCTCATATCAGAATTGAGTATATTGGATTCTCGCTTGTCCATTCTTGTGATGTTTTACTAAGAAGATTGTGTTTCAACTCCATTCTGGTTAATACAAAAGATGTAAGGGCTCTGTCTTTTTTAGTGTCTGTATAGTATTCTATGATATATATATATATGTGTGTGTGTGTGTGTGTGTGTGTGTGTGTGTGTGTGTATAATAGTTTGTTAAGCTATTCCTGGATTGATGGGCATTTAGATTGTTTCCACAGTTCTCGTCCTGCTAATTTACATATTTTCGTAGTTTTCTTATTTTATTTTTTTCTTGGTTCAATCACACTTGCCTTTGTTATTTATTTATGTATTTTTGCGTTTGCAAAATATATTTGTTTTTCTAATAGGATGGGAGTTACACATCTTATTTCTTCATTTAAACTATGCTTCCATTTATAATTCATATTTAAAAAATATTTCTATAATAGCCTAGAGTTGGATGGTATATATATCTTTCTGGAGGATGACAGTTTCTCAGCATATTTTGAATTACTCAGGTTTTCCCCATATACATTTCTTTTACCTTCTGTGTTGAGATTGGTATTTCCTTCTAGAATTTTTAAACTTTATTTATTCAGTGACAAGGTCTTGCTCTGTCACTTTGGCTGGAGTGTAGTGGTGCCATCATAGCTCGCTGCAACTTCAGATTCCTGGACAAGTGATCCTCTTGTCTCAGCCTCCTGAGTAGCTGAGACCACAGGTGCCCACTACCCTGTCCAGCTAATTTTTCTGTTTTGTAGAGATGGGGGTCTTTGTCCTGCTCAGGATGGTCTTGAACTCCTGGCCTCTAGAGCCTCCCACCTTGGCCTTCACCTTGTAGAGTGCTAGGGTTACAGGTGTGAATCACCATGCCTGGTCTAGATTTTTTTTTTTAATTGTATTAACAATTACATAGATTCTGATAGGTTTTCCTTATTCTGGCTTGGTAGGTTTTGTGGGCCATTCTCTGGTTTTGAAGAGGGTTATTTGTCACTGTGCAGTCACACACCCTTTTAGAATTCTTTCAGAAGTATATGGCTTTGTATTTTCAGAGTCTTTGCATTTTCTAAATTGCCCTTATTCGCCACCTTTTGGGATGCAATTTTGGCTACATATACAATTTGAGTTTTAGAGTCCGCTGCCTTGCCTAGCAGCTCCGAGTGCAACCCCCTGAGTTAATCACCCTGGTTATTACATCAGATCTCCCTCCCTCTCCCAGCTCCATGTATGAATTGCCCTTGGGCTGGAACATCCTGCATTTCCTGTTTTTCCTTAGAATCCTCTTGATTAATTTCTTGGCTCATAATTATTTTTATCTTTTTCTCTGTAGAGTTAATGCATCTACTTTTATCTTTTAAGAATAATTTGAAATTTTTGGTGCACTGAAGTTCCTCTTCCCGCACTGTTTGGTGTCTATATGTCTTCTAAATGCACACATGTTTGTACTTGTGCACACACACAGTAGCATTTATGAGCAGTGTGATTAGCGGAGAGGCGGGAGCATAAGCTTATTGGACCATCCCAAGGCAGCTCCCTAGAGAGAAGGTTCTGCACTCTGAATACTTTCTAATACAGTACCATGTAAGGAAGGGGATGCTGATGTTATTCTCATTTTATAAGTCAGAACACTGAGAAGTTAATTTTCTTCATTTATTCTTTCCTTTGTGCATCCATTAATACACTGGCTAAATTTGTTTTGCTTACTGTATGTAGAAGTAGCCCTTAGTATCCTAACTTCTAGAACCTCCAATTGAGGGTACAGGAAATAGAAATAGTTTTCAACGGCACGTGCAAGGTGCAGTGGAACATGAGCGGAGACGTCTCTATATCAGACTGCAAGTGAGGAGCGGCTCCCAGCAGGAGCATTGTCATTTATTAAAACCCACGCTGTAAATGTAGACATGTGTCTACAGCAGTGCCCGGCCCCTGGTGGGCACTTAACAAAAAGAATGAATGAACAAACAAAGCTTGCCTCCTCTCACTGTAGCGCTCCTTTTGTTGTGATCCACTGACTCAGTGCTACCTGTGACAAGTCTCCACAGGCCTGGTCACTATTTTCCTGGAGGCATCACTGTGTGCAAGTGCAGTTCCTCCTCCAGGCCGGAAAGGAGGAGGCTGAGGCTCCAAGGAGTTAAGTACCTTGTCTCTGCAGCCTTGGCTCCCTGGTTCCTCCGGCCCTGCCTAAAGGCAAGACTCCTCGGGGCCCTTGGGCTCCCTCTTCTAGTTTATTTTAGTCTCTCTTGCCCTCTGAGCAAGTCTCCTACTGAAAGCCCATGGAAGGCGGTGTCTGCCTGCCTCCTGGAGGAGGTATACGAAGGAGCATGCAGTGGCCAAAGTGGAAGAGGAATTAAAAAAGCAAACAAACAACAACAACAAAAAACAACTCCAGAGATGTAGTGGCCAAAGTGGAAGAGGAATTTAAAAAAAAAAAAAAAAACAACTCCGGAGATTTTGTAATGTCCAAATAGCTGGTCATGCCTTGTACGAATAAGCCATGGTACTGCCCGGCTAGATGGCTTATTCATTTGGAATTATGTTAGGCGTTCAGGTTTGAATCAGGGCAAGTAATATCACCTAAAATGTCTTCATTCGATGCAAAAATTATGAGAAAGAAAACATTTACCCCAAATAAGCATAAAGCATATTACAAAACAGTCTCAAACTATTGATGAAGGAAAACCACTTTACACTTCAACGCTTATGAACTGAAGTTCCTTCTCTCCTTGTCCTGCACGTGGGTAGGTTTGATTTGCACCTATGGAGATGCATCTGCCCTGTTCTTCACATTAGATCTCTGAGCTCTGATTTTGGGGTCTTTTCAGTTGCTTTGCTCAGTTGATTGAATGTTCCTCTTTTTTTTTTTTTTTTAAGGTTCTTCTTTTTTTAACCTAATGTCAGGGCGTGGAGGTCAGCATGTGTGGGGTGGGCGTCAAGCGGCTCCTGAGGTCACCGAGCCCTCCACCTCGGTAGGCCTGGTGTCCTCCAGGATTGCAAGGCCGCGTTGGAACTTGAGCCCAGGTGGGAGGTCGAAGCAGCTTCCCTTTGATCCACTGTGGAATGCATTTTAGAAAAAAAAAAAAAACAACTTTTGATGTTCACTTTTTAGTTGAAAGCTAAAAATGTACAGCTCTTTTCTCCTGCAGATTGACAGGCTGATGTTTGGGCAGTAGCCAAATAACCCAGGTTAGTAAGCGGCTGAATTTTGACGTTTATAAACATTTAATGAATACATTTTTATTTATGTCAGCTTAAAAAAAGTCCAGCTGCTGATATTTGCATCCTCCCCATTTCTTTTTCCTTAGTGCCAAAATTAGAGTATTTAAATATGTGAAAATTTCATGGTGAGCACTGTGCAGGTGTGAGGGCAGTATAGATTCGCAGGGAGAGTTGGGGTGTAGCTGGTTGTCTCGTGTGCTTATGAGGAAAGTGTACTTCCTTGCAAGGGCTACAGCCTGCTACCTGGATGCTTCATGGGCCTGAGCCACTTCTGCCTCTGACTTGCAAAGGAGGCTAGCACTGGTACACGGGCCAGAGGGACAAATTTGTGTCCTGGTTCTGTGATCAGGTGAGACTTCTGGTTCTTTCCCTGACCATCTGCTTGACCTTTAGTCAGCGTCTTCAAGAATTTTGTCTCTCCTCCAGTTTTTAAAATTCTGTTACTCTGAGAAAGGGACAGAATATAAATCTGAAAGAAACCTGCAGCTTTCAACCTCCCTGCTGGTGTTGGGAAGGCAGTTTGAGTCTGAAGTTTACAAACATGTGTTGGGGCCGGGCTCGGTGGCTCACTCCTGTAACACTCTGGGAGGCTGAGCTGGGGAGACCACTTGAGCTCAGGAGTTTGAGACCAGCCTGAGCACGAGTGAGACTCCTGTCTCTATTAAAAGTAGAAAAATTAGCTACGCATGGTGGTGGGCACTTGTATTGCCAGCTACTCAGGAGGCTGAGGCACAAGGATCACTTGAGCCCAGGAATTTGAGGTTGCTGTGAGCTAGACTGGTGCCTTGGCACGCTAACCCAGGCAACAAAGTCAGACTCTGTCTCAAAAGAAATAAAAATAAACTAAAAAACAAAAACATATAGTATTTGTTTTATTGACATGTCAAGCTTTTCAAACTACTTCATTATGGAAATTTTCAAATAACCATAAAAGTAGAGAGTACTATAAAATATTCTGCCGTATTTCTATCATCCAGTTTCCACAGATGTCAACGTTTCCCTGTAGTTTTTAATAGAGCATCCCTTATACTTTGTGTTTCTGAAATACTCTAAAGCAAAACCTAGATAGCATATTATTTCATCTGCAAATATTTCAGAAGCATCTCTGACAAATAACCCCCCTCCTTTGTTTTACGTAGCCATAATGTCCTGCCTACAGCTGGCAAAACCATCAACAGTTCTTAGAAGCACACTGACACTTTGCTCAGTCATCTTACAAATAATCTTTTTTACCGTTGGCTTCTTTGGACCAAATCTAAACAAGTGTCCACTGCTGCATTTGAGTATGCGCCCCTGTTCCTCCCACCACACTGCCTTTTTCACGTGCTGGCTTTGCTCCAGCTGCAGAATGCTTTCTCCTGGTGCCATTCAGCCTGTTGTTCTGTTCTCCATACTTGCTGTAAACTGGCCGCGAGGTCTAGAGGCTTCATAATGTTTAATTTAACTTCGGTGTTTTTGTGGGTGATCACGAACACGTCCTTTGCTTCACATCAAGAGCTGGGTAATAACTAGTCGTTCACTTTTCATGATGCTTAGATTGACCAGCGAGGTCATGTGTCGCCCCCTGGACCCCTGAGTATGAAGATTCCTGTCATCTGTCACCTGTTGGATTTAGGATCTATGGGTGACTATTTCCTTAGAGGAAGCACTGTAGAGATAAAAATTGATGAAATGAAGTTTCTCCTCCTCATTAAGTCTTACCTAGAGTTTGATCATCTGTTAATCACAGCTGCATATTTTCACAGTTTTTTGTATTTTACATTCTGTCTTCTGTATGAATACAGAGGGGGATGCTTTGCCCATCTAACTCACTTTTCCAGGAGAGGCAAGCGTTAAACCCTCCTCTGGTTAACTTGTTATGTGTTCATATTGTCTTGTACATTGATAAATGAGTGTGTGGTAATACCAATTATCCTCAGAGCTTAGAACAATTCCTGTAATATGATGATAATATTTATTGAGGATATTCCCTTAGGAGTTGTACGTGTTAAGACATCCTCTGTACTCCTACATGTGTTGGTGAAGGTGTCACCAGACAGCAGGAACCTAAAATTTGGTTTATGAAAATGCTCTTTTATTTATTTATTTATTTATTTTACTCTCACTATGTCACCTTCCGTAGAGTGCTGGGGTGTCACAAATCACAGCAACCTCAAACTCTTGGACTTAAGCAATTCTTTTGCCTCAGTCTCCCAAGTAGCTGGGACGACAGGTGCCTGCTGTAACACCGGGCTGGTTTTTTGCTATTGTTTAGCAGGCCCGGGCCAGGTTTGAACCCACCACCCTTGGTACATGTGGCGGGTGTCATAGCCACTGGGCTACCAGCGCCAAACCTGAAAATGCTCTTGATGTGTTACAATTTTCTCAACCCGTGTAGCCAGTGTTGGCCATTCAGGCAAAGGAATAGAAGTTGCAAGTTGTCATCATATATTTGCAGAAGGTGGAAGGATGGCAGATAGATTCATGTATGTTGGGATAGGGAATTATGATAATAAACCAATGAATATCAATATGCTTTATGTATACACACACACACACAAACACACAATTAAGTGCACCTATGGGCATACTCACACACAGCTGGTGGGCCTCAGATTGCCCTATCAATTTTAGAGCTGTGTATTAAAACATTCAGAGAAGTTTGGCTTTGAATGGGAAACACCCATGTCAGAGTAAAGATAGCATTGGGTCCTGAGGGAAATGTATTTTTGTCTGTTCCACATAGGTGAAACCTGGGTGGCTGAATAATTTATTATTTTGGGTACACAGAACTGTTTTCTGAAAATTAACTGTCCTGCACTGAAAATTAAGTGTCCTGTTAGTAATTTTCAAATCTGAACAATCTAGAATGTTCTTCAACACATGAACATGCTCTCCACCGAATGAAGAATGACCATGTGGCGATTAGTAAAGGGCTATGTTGCCTTCTTGTAAAACAGTGGTTCTCAAAAGTGGTTCTCTTCCTAATGCTGCTACCCTTTAGTACAGTTTCTGTGGACCCACAGGTTGAGAACCGCTGCTGTAGAGAATCTACTAGTTTAGACAAACTAGATGTGTTCAAACATAAGTGCTGAACTTGAGCAGGCGAGGTGTGTATATTGTAAGGAAATTGAAAGCTGTTTTTTACTTTTTACTTTAAATAGGTTTAGGTGTTGACAGTGTCTCTACAAGTAATTGAAAGATGATTGATGTAGCAAATCTTCTTTTAAACCATGCCTTTAGTCAAATTAAGGAAGAGGACTTCCTTAACTGTTATAGGCCACAGCTCCTTATTGAGAACCCTTGGGCCATAAGTATTTTGGAATTTAGGAATTGTTTGCCTTTTAGGAAGGTCAAGTGGTATATATAACATGGACTGTATAACTCCTCTCCAGGGTCCTCGGAAGCAGCCACAATGTATAAATCATTATTTATACAGTGACATGTGTGAGTGGTCACACCTAGTAACATTTTTAAAAATTATGGGTGGCCTCACATCAGTTTAGGTGAGGTTTTGTCACAGAATTACAAATAGTATTGAAAACTTCTAGAATATCAGAATTGAGGGCAAGAAATAGTGGAACTTCTAATCATCAAATAAATACCTTTGTTTTTTCTAGAGCAAAACAGAAGCCAAATAACAAATAATAATAAGACCCTTATAGAACTGTTAATAAATGACTTCTTTCAATTCACAGAAGATTTAAAAATATGAGACAAGGCCTATCCACATGGTTAAAATACATTTTTAAAAACATTTTCAGTCTAGGCATAGGGCTTCACCCCTATAATCCTAGTACTTTGGGGAAGCCAAAGCAGAAGAATCGCTTGAAGTCAGGAGTTGAAGACAGACCAGCCTGAGCAAGAGCAAGACCCCATCTCTACCAAAAATAGAAAATATTAGCCAGGTGTTGTGGACGCTTTTAGACACAGGTCCTCGGGGGAGACTGAGGCAGGAGGATTGCTTGAACTCAAGAGTGTGAGGTTGCCGTGAGGTAGGCTGAGGCCTTGGCACTCTAGGCTGGGCAGCAGAATGAGACACTGTCTCAAAAACAAACAAACCAATGAAAGAATTTTAGAAATAGTACCTCCCCTCTGAAAAACCATGACCTTTAACCTGCTTGTCTCTCAGAGTCTGTGCAGTTGAAAGGCTAATTAACGGGCTCCCTGTAAGGTTGTTGTAACCTGGGAAGGAGCATTAGAGAGCTGCCTTTGGAAGTTTTAGGATCGCTCCTTTGTGATACTGTGCTTTGTAGAATCTACTGCTCCGAAGTTATTCTCCCGTCACAGCAATGCAGGCACTTATCTAGGGCTAATGCAGGAAATAATTTGGGTAAAAGCAATAAATAAGCTTCAGCAGGACGGTGGGACCAGCAGTGGGAGAGTCTTTATTTACACAGGCTCGTTTCCCCCCTCCTATGTATTTTTTAATGTGCATTAGTAGATTACAAATAATGACATAATCTACATATGGGAAGTGAAAATTGACTTAGCTCTCATATTTTTAAAAGTTGGTCAAGCAGTCTCATCCCTTTTTTATCCACAGTGAAAGGTTTGTTTTCAGTAACTTCAGTAGAAAACTCTTGAATATCTGCTAACCTCCTGGGCTGCTTTCACCGGGCTGTGCACTCCATAGAATCAGATTAGTCTTTATCTCGCTGTAAGCAAAGTTCAAGGAATATTCCTGAAATGAAGATAATCTTCATTCAGCCTTTTCCTGCTATCTAAAGTTACTTTGCAGAACTCTGTGAACTTCCTCAAGTATGTTTTTACAATAAACCTAAGCCACAGAATTTGCCAAAATGAGAAATATTCTAATAAGCATCCTGATTTGACTAAGGGTGGAGAAATGATAGAGAATGGTTAAACCTGCAAATGCTTAAAAAAAAAAAAATGATCACACCCTAGGCGTGTGACTTTTAAAAACATACTTTTCATTAAATGTAAATTTTCCACAAGATTTAATTTTCACTCATTTACTTAAGAAAGATAGTGCTGTGCTTTTCTGACTTTTCACAAGCACAAGGTTGGAAACATATCTATGGGCATGCTTTTGTGGACTTTTCAAATTTCATTCATAGAGAAAAATTCTAAAATTGAAAATTCCGAGTCAAAAGGCATATACTTTTAAAATTTTGCTGTACATTTGACTTGTCTTCCGGAAAGTTTCCATCAGATTACATTTATGAAAGCTACATATGAAAGTGAACTTCCTCCCTGGCAGTTGAAAATTTGTCTTGTTTTAATTTGCTAAATAGCTTGTCTTGTTTTTATTGCCAAATTTTAAATATATTCTTTTTATAAAGAAATCATTCATGTTCTTCGCCACCCTATTGCAGTCTGAGAGCTTTTTATTTATCAAGAGTATTTACCTTCCCTTTAAATATTTTTTACAGATTTTTTTCCAACTTTTTGTTTTTTTCATGGCTTAGGTAGTATTTTAAAAACCCTATGTAGGGCCAGGTGTGATGGCTCACACCTGTAATTCTAGCATTCTTGGAGGCCAAATTGGGTGGATTGTTGACCTCAGAGTTCAAGACCAGCCTGAGCAGGATTGAGGCCCCATCTGTACTAAAAATAGAAAAATTGGCCACCCAGTGGGTACCTGTAGTTCCAGCTACTTGGGAGGCTGAGGCAAGAGGATCTCTTGAACCCAAGAATTTGAGGTTGCTGTGAGCTGTGACTCTACAGCACTCTACCCAGTGTGATGGAGTAAGACTCTGGCCAAGAATGTAGGTATAGGTATCAATACGTTTCTCTAACTTTTTAGATCTAATGTCATAGCTAGCAAAAGTCTTGTGTACCTTAAAATTGAATATAAAATAGTTGCTTATATTTTGTTCTCTTGCGTTTATGTTAGACTTTGCATTTAAATATAGTTAGCATAAAGTATGAAGCCAAAATCTAATTTTTCACCCAAACGCCAAATAAATTCGAGGTATCATTTATTTAATAATTTATCATTTTTTAATTGAGTTTTAAATTATACTTTCATTACAAATCTCTCTATAATACTTCTGGTTCTAGATGCAGCACCACATTTTTAAATTTGTTTTAAATATATATAAATATATATATTACCAGCTTCTCTGTAAAAATTTCTAAAAACTATTGACCGTGCATTAATTTTCCAGATAAACTTTAGAATCTGTGCATCCCCGCCTCATTTTTCTCTATTTGGAATTTGTCTGGATTTGCATAAAAGTCTCATTTAATTTCTAGTCATCAGATTACTTTTATGCAAGCACTTTTTTAGGAAACACTTGTGTGAAGCTTTCTTTTAAAAATTGATACACAAGATTATTTTGGTCTTCAGAAGTGTTTGTGCTGCTGAATCCTTTCATGAGTTTTGTTCCACTGGCTTGTGAACTAGTTCACGTCAGTCAGTGTTATATGCTGAATGTCTAAATACATTTATAATGAGGAATAGGCGAAAACGTAATAAGAGAATGTACCTGTCCTACATCCCTGGAGAGAAAATAGAATATTTATAAATGCAAATGCTCTGTAATTACTCTAAGGAAACTTAAAGATTGCAGTCCTTTTCTAACTCTATAAAGTTATTGGATTGCTTGTTTTAATAACATCTTTCTCATAAAGATTTAAGGCTGCTGTAAAGTTACATGTGTAAATTGAAGGCCAATTATTTTACTGAGGAAAGATTTCATGGGATAAGTGAGCTCCAAGTGGAGTTTCAAAAGGGAGACAAGTCACTGGTTAAGTGGGAAAGGGGCAGGGGGCTCAGAGGACAAGGTCAGGTACACGTTTTTGTGAATAGAGCTGAAATTCTGAAGATGGTGGTCACTGGGGAAGAGCGAGGAGAAAGCGGTTAGGGAGGCTCTCACATGCTTTAAGGATGAGCATGAACTGACTGTTGAAAATTTCAGATGTGAGGTTTCCAGGACTAGCGTATGTCTAAAAGATGTAAGAAATGTCCCTGGAAGTGACACAGTTTGGTTAGTTATGTGTCTCCACATATTTTGCAAATAATCTTGGGTGGCTACTTCACGTATCTCTGCCTCTGGCCACCTTATTTGTAAATTGGGATTAATAAAACGCCTTTCTAAGGGTTTGTGAAGATTAAGTGATTTAATGTGGCCAACCCGAGCCTGCAACACACCATGTGCTGTGTAGGGATTTGCTGTTAGGCATCTGATTGTTGTCACTTGCCGAGTGGCATCTCTACACTAGTGTTGGGGACTCAGCGGTGAGGAAGTTCCATAAAACACCTGCCTGAAAATGCCCAGTCCTTCTGATACGAGAGCAGAACTCCTGACTTTCCTAGGTGTGTTGGGGATGGAGTCCCAAGTAGATGACATTTGGAACACAGTTGTTTGGAAGTGGCTTATTTAATCTGGAATGAAAGAAAGGACCTTCCAGGGAGAGGGCTCAGCTTTTGTAAAGGTGCAGAGGTTTGAATGGGGATCAGGGTAATTGGGGAAACACAGCAATTCCATGTGACTGACTGTGCTGAGGCTGCGTGGAGGGGAGAAGTGAGAGCAGAGGCTGAGGCACAGTACGTGCGTCCTGCGTCCTGGTGGCCCACCTGGAGGAGAAGACGTGGCTAGAGCAGAGGCTGAGGCACAGTACGTGCGTCCTGTGTCTTGGTGGCCCACATTTGTGAAAGAGGAGAGAGAGGCCTGGAAGTTGGATTGGGGCTAGATTGGCCGGGGGGTCTGGGTAGGGGCTCGGGCTCAGTATCTGTCAGATATAAAGACTTTTCTCCTTGAGGCAACAGGCGCAGCTCAGGGTCTTAGAAGACTGATATTGGTGGCAGCTTATGAATGTTCTAGGTGGGCTTGGAGAAAGAGAGAGAGGGTTAGGGGTGAGGGCACATATAAAATCTCTTGACATTTCTAGCCCAGTAAAATAACTGAAACTTGGTTGTGTGTCTTACACTTTAACCTTATGAAAGGGGTTAGTGAATGATGGCTTGAGACCAAATCGGGCCCATAGCCTTTTTTTTTTTTTAAATAAATAAAGTTTTATTGGAACAAGGCTGGCCTAGTCATTTATGTGTTGTGTGTGGCTGATTTAGTGCTACCACAGCAAAGTCAAATGGTTTGCAACAGAGACCATATTGCCATCAAAGACTAAAACATTTTCTGTTTGGTCCTTTAAGAAAATGTTTGGTGACATCTTTTTTAGAACATTGCTCTTACTATTTAGTGGTGCATTCTAGAAGAGTTAACATAGAAGAGTTCAGACAAATTGGTACACGTGCAGCCTAAGAAAGATTTGGCTATTCTTACTCTCTGATTAGAAACCCTTGTGTAAGAAGATGACCCACCCCCATGGAAATCAAGATTAGATGATGTTGGGCATTCATAGGGGTTTAGCCATAGATTGAATTCAAGATTAGAGATGAGTGATGGGTGGCCACAGAGAGCGGAGACAAAGGTGGTAGGAGGTTCAGGCTCAAGAACTGAAATTTCTGTTGTTTAAGAGGACGTGCTGTTGTACTGCCCGAAACCTCTTTGGCCTATTACAATTTTTTCTATAATATGTGCATGCATTACTTATGTATCATACATCATATTATTTCAGCCAAACTTATATAATGTTATATAATATACTATATTAGTATAGTTGTATTTTATTAATATAAAATAAACATATTTTGTATATACAACATATAAGTTAACATTCCTTATCAATTGATAAAAGCTCAGTAAATGCTAGGAACTTTGGGTAAGCATTGTGTATTATTTAACTGAATTCTGACAATGGGTAATACGTGTTATTATACCAACATTTTTTAGAGGAGGGGCCTGAAGCCGGTCTAGGTTAGGTAGGTTGATCGAGGTTATCCAGGGTATGTAACCCTCACACTCAGGCCTTTCTGACCCCTACTGAGTTAAACTGGCTCTTGTAAATTTCAGAATGGGCTGTTGACTTAAAGATGAACTGAGCAGCTGGTTCCTTCTAATGGTTTTAGGAGGGTGAGGATGGGGGAGACAAAACCAAGTGCACAAAAAAGAAGGACGGAGTGTGGAGCCAAAGACGAGCTCTAACTGAATTGCTGGCCTGGCCTCACTGCCTGCCAGCCACATGGCGGTGGCCAGGTCACATAAACACTAAATGTTCCAGTCTGTCCCCTCACATTGGGGGATGTGGTGTTTTCCTTGTTAACTTGTAAAGGATTTACACTAGTGCCTGGCACTGAGCAGGACACTCAGGTCCTGGTTACTGCTGCTGTGAGACCATGTACTGCCCAGGCCACTGCACCTGTATTCATACTCATCACCATTCTACTTCTTGTACCATTGTTACTAAACTTCTACCAATACTATGGTTATTGTTAGTGACAGCGGTCATTGGAATGACTCAAGGAATCCATAGATGATAATCAAAAGCATAGTAGTTACTTAAGTCCTCGATTTGATCACCAGCAATAGTGCTGTGTTACTTTCAGTAGCTTTTGAGCATTTGCCATGGCGGGTCTCTGTTCTAGCACACTGTATGGAATTAAAATATGAATAAGTCATTACCAGTTTTAGCAAGCGTGTCAACTAGTTTGGCCTTCACACCATGCATTCTGCATCAGCCACATATTCAGAAGGGAGAGAGAACGTTGGGAAAAACGTTGGAAAGAGTTGGTGTACATTGGGAGCAGACTTTTTTGATGGAGCATAACTCTGGAAGAGTGGTTTGGACCTAAATATTTTCAGGGTGCTTTAAGGATTATATGATGCATTTACTACATCTCCAGATAACCCTACTCTCCTAGTGTCTTCTGATAGGCTTGTCACCTTATTTACAGGGGCAGATCATTATGAGGATTTTATTTTCATGGCATCTTAGAAAGATGGCCATTAGACTGTCATTGGGCACCTACATGGGGGGCTGGGTAAGCAACAGGACCCTGATCACTGTCCCCAGACAGGCCAGTCTACATAAAAATGGTTTGTGGTTTATACAGATTCTTGCTCAGAAGGTAGATACTCCCAGCAACCTTGAAAATGGGAGTCTCCCCGCCTATAAAGTGAAGACTGACACGTGACAGTTTGATATTCCTTTATTTTACTAAAATAGCAACCTGGCCAAATACACTTTTCTGCACATTTATTATAGCCACATGTTTATATTTATAGGAGAACTGTTGCTAATTCCCTTGTATGTTAACAGGTCATATTCAGGTTGTTCTATTTTTACTTTGGCACAAAATTCCTGAAGAGAAACATTTTAAGGCAAGTATAGTGATTATAGCATGTGAATCACTACATATTGAATTGTATGTTGAATAAACTTTCTGAACCTAGGAAGGAGCTTAAACTGACAGGAACATGGTTATCTTCAATTCTGTATTGTTTACATGATTTCTTCAAATCCAGTTTTTATTGTACATTACTTACTGCTTTAATGTTTTCTTCTTTTCTTTTGCTAAATTTCTACCTTCCCACCAACAAATGTAATCCTCTTTTTAATATATAGTAGATGACCTAGGATTCTCAAAATGAATTTTCAGAAACCATGGGAAAACTTCCTCTTTTTAGTGTATACAATAAATAATGTATTTTTTTTTTAATTGAATGTGAGAGGTAGTCAAATAAGTGAATGCATAAATCTTGCCAACCCCTGGGCAGTTGTGATTTTCATACCAAAACGCTTGAGTTTTTACTTGACTATTACTCTGTTATACATTAAGTAATAGTTACTATGGCAACCTTTGCATCACATTATAACATTTAAATGTAAGACATTGTGTTTCTTTATAAAAAGACAATATATTTGAATTTTTGGTGAAATCTAATCACTGCTAAAATAACTAATTTTGTTCAAGGCCAGAATGAATTTCTTGGGAGTTATGAATATTTTCAACCAAAAGTGTGGAATGCAGTCACTTATATTATGTGATGTCATGGGGAAGTAAAAGACTTTTTTTTTTAAATAACAGTACTTGATAAGTATCAAATAAACTTTCATTAAATCCCAACAATTAGCCTTGTAAAGGCAAAACTCAAAATTGAGCCTTATTTGAGGTCATTTATCAGTGGCTAATACAGTAATAAGAATTTGAATTTAAAAATGACATGATTTTATACCATTCTATCAGATATAATACAATTCTTATTTTTGTATACTTAGTTTGCTAATATTAAGTAGTTTTGATCTCACATATAGTTGAATTAACAATAACAGCTTGTTCATGCCTGCAAAAGCAAAATTAAATGAACACTGAAGTAATCTTTGTGGCGGTTCCAGGAAAATGGCCATTTAAGCTTAAATTATCCAGATTGTTTGGCAATTTCTTTATTAAATATGAAAAAAAACCCTAGTCATTTCTTGTTACCAGGAGGCTATCATCATTGTTTATGTAGACGCCCATATTTCATTCCTTTTCAGCTATATTTTATAGTGAGTTTTCAAAATTTTTATCACAGGTTGTACTTTCTATCTGGAAGTAGAGTAGAGGACTTGACAGTCATTCTCAATTTCTCATGCATCTTTTAAATGATAATCATCAGATTGTAGTATGGGCTATTTATTGAGGGAGAGGGGAAGGAAGAGGGTTAAGGCCCGTGCTGGACATCACTTCTGAGGAACAGTTTTTAATGTTGCTTCATCTACTTCTGGTAACCGTATCATAGATCTTTGATTAGCCCCTTTGTACAGAGGAGGAAAATACGATTTAAGCAATTGCATAACCAAATCACATTGTTTGGATGCCTTTGAACTCTAGTTGGACCTGATCGATCTGACCTGAAAGCCCTTCCTCTTCCTCAATATGTTTAAATTCTACTTCTAACTTGTTATGAATATGATGTGCATGGCACGTTTAATATAGAAATAAGAAGTATTGACCACAAGCCCTTAAAAGAAAATATTTTCTAAATGATACTCTCAATCGTTTGCACTTCCCCACAGCACAGTAATGATCTGTTAAGTCTCAGATTTGCCTGATACCTTTGCTATCTTGTCCTTCTAAGTTCCCCCAATCTTCCTCTTTTACTGAAACCAAGCATAGGACAGAAATCAAAAAACCATAAAGGTGCATACTTGGACCTTGGGGGATCTGGAATAAAGTCTGTCCAAAGACTGACCTTCAATTTTGAGCTCTGAAGTTCCAAAGTGGACAGGTGGAAATATTGTGTTCCTCATTGCCCTTTGGTGCGAGATATTTTCTAGGATGCAGAGTCAGTGCCAACAGCAGCAAAATTATCGCCCCTCTCTTGCTACTGTAGTAAGTCAGCAATGGCCCTTCTGTGGTCAGAATGGCAAATTCAGCAGCAGCTATTCGACAGGGATTTTCAGAAACTTCCCCATGGCTGTTAGGAATCTTATTCAGCAGTGTCTTTGAAAACCCAATTCTTTGCAGAATTAACTATGTAGAAATGACCTCCATTGTGATTTAAAAAAAAAAAAAAGTGTTTTCAACAAATCTAATTTGTAATTTCTCTCCATGTGTATTTTGCGCTGAACACTGCAAAATCTATTAGGTACCTATGCACATATCCAGCATTCATAAGTTTTAAAGTGGTTTATACTTTTATTTCCATATTAACATAAAAAAATTCCTGGTTTTATAGAGTCAGTTCGCCATACAAAGCCACTATACATCACTTAGGTTTGTGCTGAAAGAATGGAATTGCAGCTGTGTGAGTACTAGAATACCCAAACATGAATTAGACTCACAAGCATTTGGCAATAGTTCAGAAAAGGAGCTTAATCTGGTTTCATCTGAGACTGCTTTTCTCTGTTCTGCAACATCCCCCCAAGATGTTGTGTCTGATATCGGATCTCAACGTAATGGGAGTGACGACGCAAAATCAGAGAAAGCCCTGAGAAACCGGGGCACGCTGACTTTTCTCTAGAGAATTTTTCTCCTACTTCTTCTTCCCCCTCCCCCTTTCTCAGGTTCCAACTCTGAAATTCAAGGTCATTCACCTATTAGATGAATTAATTACAAGCCAAAAAAAAGCAGCATTCATCGTACTCTGATCTCACTCATATCTATAATTAAGGGTAAATATAATCTTCCTTTTTAGAAATGTACCACCCACCCATTACATTTAAAGCGCTGACTGAAATGAAATAATAGTTCAGAGCAAGATGATTTTAGTTTAACAAGAAAAAAGTTGATAATTTAAGCTTCAAGCAGTTAGTTCTATTTTGATTACCATTCAGTTATAAATCTAATTTGAGAGATATGCTGCTTTTCTGTTACTCAAGTTTAATTCATGCTTTACATCTTAGTTGCATAAGCAAAGTTCAGTGTTTGATCAAGGATGTTAAGAAGATCTCCCTAAAAGGAATAGAGCACAGTCGAGAAGTATGAGGAAGACAGTCTGGGGCCCAGATCTGATGCAAAACAAAACAATATTTAATTGAAAAAGGCACTCTCAGAATGCTGTATTTGGCATTTGAATGACTGAGTTAGGACTGGCTATGTGTTGGAGATTGGGTTGCAAGGGGTGACTCCCAAAGCATGGTTGACAAAGTCCCTAGCGTATTTTATTCTATGGTTATGGTATTTTAAGTCTTGAAATTGTTTGTCTACAGAAGAAAACAAAGAGTGAATAAAGGGAAGGGCTTGTCTCATCACGTGATGGACAGTTAAGCAAAACACTACACTCTGGGTTTAAGATTTACAGGTTAGATCTTTGAGCTGCCACATCTTGTTTCCAGTATTTCCTGGCAGATTCAGGCAGCTTTACTACTGGGACCCAGCCTAACCGCAGAACATGAGCTTGCACAATGCGAAAAACCTAAGGCCATTATAATCCTATTTAAGGCAAGGATGAATTTGCCCATTTTGAAAGTAGACTTAGTTTTTAAACTGAACTTTTATTAACCATAAATTTATCTTCATATCTCTCTTTCTCTCTCTCTCTCTATATATATATATGTAGGTCAATTCACATTATAAATGAACTCCTTGTATTGTTACCTTAAAAGCAAATGCCGTTAACTTTTAAAAATTCTTAAAGATTTTTCAGCCAGTGGAAAAACTTGTTATCTTTCTCATTGCTACAGAGTGTTAAGTATGTGACGTCAAGGCCAAACAATAGTAAATGGTCATTGTTCATTTTACAAGTATACTCTACAATAAGGACACATATATTTTTATCTTCATTTTCCCTAAGGGGGTGTTTAAGGCCCCGTGAAATGTAGGAAATGTTTGTTTTTGTTGCTTTAGAAGAGTGATTCTATTGTCTAAGAGAAAAAGAAAAAGGAACAAACAGATCTACAAAGAAAGAAACAGGAATGTGTCTTTGTGGGAAAAAAAGAAGAAAAGATCAGGAGCCATGAAGGTTTATAAGTGCTATCTGGTCTTGGTAGTACTGTGTCACTTCACGTAGCCCACGTGACCTTCCGTGCAAGAGTTAGATGTGTGATTTATTTACAACTGGCCCATGAAATGATTTCTTTCAAATTTCCAACAATAAGGTCAGCCACAAGCTGTTAGCTATTTTGTAGTTATCATTTTATATTTTTCACAGCTCCATTGTGAATGCAGCTAAAACACAGGATAGCAAGTGTGTTTGTTTTTAGGTTGACCTACTGAATGCTTTTACTTTCTTGGGAGTGAAAACCTTTGCCACCAGGACCAAGAAATGGTTAAACTAATTAAAAAAAGATAAGCAAGCATTTCAACATATTTGCTCAGCCCTTTTCTGAATATGTCGTATATTTTTAGAAAATGAAAAGATGAAGAAATTATCTAGAATACAAAGTTATTATCAAACTCCTCTTTCCAGTGAAATGAAGATTCACTTGTAGATATTTACCAAACTGTGAAGGAGGATGTGATTTCAAATAATTTACAGGTTTATTGATGGAAATTTCAAGGAAAACTTGGACTAGGGCTTAAATAAATATAGTCTGTTTATAAAAAGTGCCAAGAGTGAAATGCAGGTTGAGATACTAAAAATTTTTGAATGCCACTCCTAGAATGATAAAGAAATTATTTGACGTTACCCTGTTAGATTCCTGATTTATAGAAAACTTCATTAGGACAAGTTCTATATTTTAGTTGGTCCTTAGGTAGCATTTTAATATCTTTCCTAAATTCAGAAGAGGATGCAGTTGAACACGCAGATGTCAGCTTTTTATCTAGTAAATAATTTTTTTATCAGATCCTATGTGGTGCATATTAAGATACTAGCAAAGAGTTTGTTACTGAAAATGTGCTTTGAACCTGAACTCTCATTCTTGAAGTTTTATTTTAAAGTAACACTTATTATTACATCTCTTGAAAGAGTCTTAAACTGGAGCTTGTCAGTAGCTGGGTAGCCTTTATCTCTCACTCATCCAACGCTCACAAAAATCGCTGAGAATCAAGAGATTCTCTTTATGATATTGAGCTATATGGTGGTGGAGAGGGGAGGTTTGAATTTTTGATTTTCCAGCTTATGGGTCATATTTGACCAACTGCTTTCACTAGAAGACATGCCACTTTGTTGAGCTATTTAGGAATCAAAAAGACTGTCTTAATTTAAAACAAGGACCCTTTGTTTTAGTTGGTGACTGCCTTGTGAAATTTTTCAGTTCTCAGCGGGTTAACCAGGGAACAGGGGCAGAGTCATAATTGGCCTATTTAGAGTATTTTGCATGTGAATAGTGTGTTAGTGAAGCATCCCTAAGTCTGTTGTGAGTGACATGGTGATTAGAATTTAGATTAGGGAAAACACATTCTGTACTTTATCAAGGACAGTAATTAGTTCAGTCAGTAAAAGTTGATTACAAGTAACGATAAAGTTAGATTTTTAGTACTTAATTTTAAAATTTCTTTATTAAACAGTAAATTTGTTCTTAATATAAATGGTACTATCTACTCGTGTTTTATTGCATATCAGAATAATTAAAAGAACAATGTGTTCAGTGCAGAGTGTAATCAGGCGATTTATATATTATGGGTAAGTTTCTATGTAGTTTTTAGAAAACGCAGCATTATATAATCTTTCTTATGTCATCAGTTTTGAAAGCGTAGCCATGTGTCACACTGTGATTAAGTTAATGGTATTGTGAAAGTTCTCTTGTGTTCAGGTAAATGCGTTATGTGTTTTAGCTTCTGATGGTCCACAAGAGGCCATTCTCAAGTCCTTGGATGCGTTGAAACTGTTAGTTTAGAGTGCCTACTTTCTCTATAATTTTGGAAGTTCATGTGAGGATTTGAATTTCCTCTTGGCTCAGTTGGCATTTTCTCTTCTGTGGGTGCTGTGTAAATTCGTGGGGGATCGCCGTGTGCCGGTGCTGAGAGGCAGGGCTCTCAGAGGAGTTGATAGTCGAAACTCACCCCCAGGGTGAGCAGCCGGGGGAAGTTGTGTGCTGTTCACAAAATGAGATTCTTCTCTGTTCTTGTTAAGGAATGGCATGAACAGTTCCCAGATAGGAGCCTAAGTTCTAGAGAAAGAAAACATTAGTCTTACATAAATGCCATTTTTTAAATGAAATTAAAAACGTGAGTCATCTTAAAAGACCTTAAAAAAAAAAACAAAACGTTTCAAGGGAATCATCATCTACTTTTCCTCTTAAAAGTAAAGAAAGAAAAATTCACAAACTTGATGATAGCTTCTTAGACTGCTTTTCTTTTTTGCTTTTTGTTTTGTTTTAATTGTTTCCGCTTAGCAGATGCTGTTTGCTTTATTGCGTTGGTTTAAGTACTAACAATCAGTTGGGGGGTGGTGAAAGAAAAAAATTAACCTTATATGTTTGTTTTCCCTTTTTTAACCTTGTAGCAGAGTCTCCTTGGAGGTGACATGGATATGGGCAACCCAGGAACCCTTTCACCCACCAAACCTGGTTCCCAGTACTATCAGTATTCTAACAATAACCCCCGAAGGAGACCTCTTCACAGTAGTGCCATGGGTAAGGTATTCCTCTGTTTGAATGCCTGATTGTTTATGATAAGTCTTCATCTTTTTTGTTGTTATATCACTTTCTCATCTTCCGCTCTCTGCATACCCTCCTCTGAAACCCATAAAATTTGGCCCAGGTCTCAGACAGGTGACTCCCCACCAGTAAGTAGTACATGGTGGTGCTGGTGGGAGGTATGTTAACAACTTAGAGTAGCAGAACTTTTTTAGTCGCTGCTTATGTCTGCTTTTCTCTTGGTTGGATATATAAGAAACTTAAAAAAAAAATCAAAGCAGTAAAAAGTTTAAAAATCTTCATATTCATAAAGAAAGGAGTTTGATTTCTGCTAAGAATGGTGATGGTGGGAACTGCATTTTGCGGAGCTGATGTTGTAAGGAAATGTGGTCTACTGGAAGTGCCCTCGTGGTTTAGAGCATTTTAGTCAGGAAAATGCACACATAGGCGCTCACAGCATCTTCGTTTTCTTTCAGAGGTACAGACAAAGAAAGTTCGAAAAGTTCCTCCAGGTTTGCCATCTTCAGTAAGTACTGCTTCTTCCTGCTTTGTAGTTTGTTTATTTTGTTCTGTTTTGTATTGATGCAAAAGAGAGAGAAGTAAATGAGCTTCCATGCGCCCAGAGCAGCATGTTTATCTAGAAGGTGGATGAGGTAGGAGCGACCTGCACGTCCAGCTGCCTGACCCACGTTGGAGTGATTAATTGCACAACCTGGAAGACTGGGTGGCTATGTTGATGTTCAGCAGGTTAAGCTCTAAAAGAGAGCCTTGAAAAGGTGGCTGAAGTTTGAGAGGAGTTTTAACCTGTGCAGGGCTTTCAAGAGAATGAGTATTAGTTTCATGTGTTGGTTAAATTCTTTGTCAGTATTATGATGATTTATGGATTTGCATGCGAAAGGAGATTTGTGGAGAGGATTTAGGAAAAATTTACATGGGTTTCAGCCTAGAGTGCAGGAAGAATGTCTCTATTTTCTAGAGAGGTTGCGGAATAAAGGCTGCAGAGGTAGCTGCATCGGTAGCCATTTGTGTCTGTCATGCCAGGTGACAGCTAGAAGAATCCAGCTATAACCAAAAGCATTCTGGGTCTCTTTAACAGTTGGCGCTATAGGCAGGAGTTGCTGAGTCCCCCAACCCCCACCCCAACGCAGGAGAGTTCGACGTTGATCACAGCCAAATACATGATTTCTTATTTTGAATTCTTGTATACATTTTGAAATTTTGTATATAATGTCAAATTTGATTTCCTAGATGATAATTTTACTTAATTTTATTTAGGACTGGTCTAATTTCTAGTAGTTTTCTCCTTAGGTAAAATAAAAAATATTATTTCCTCTGTTCTTTTTTCTGTGTCTTCCTTCCTCCTTTTTTTTTATTCTTCCTTCCTGTGATGTAGTTTTAATTTCATTCTGTAGAGTACTGAGTAGTCTTTGAAAAGAAGGCTAATGAACCTTATTATAAGTTTTATACTTAAAGTAAAGTTATGTCTAGATTTCTGGCAGTATAGTACCAATCAGCACACACATATTAGTTTTATTTCATTTTTAATAAATTAGAAGAATAATGGGTTTTGCAAATGTGCAGATTAGATTAACCCACACACCTGTGTATTTGACTTGATTTCAGTTCAGCTCATCCAAAAAATTATTAAACGAATATATCAGAATAAGTCTTATCAGAAAAAAAGCAAATTTGGTATGCTGATTATCACAGACTTAGTAATGTTGAAGAAGCATCACAAAATTATCCATAAATATAGAAAAATATTATGTAAATAAAATTGCCAAAGGGATATAAAACAGTCATTTTGGGCTATCAATAAGTCACTTAGAAAGGTACTGAGTTATTTATTTGAATTTCTGTGTTGTATTGAAATTGACTAATATACCCAAAGGTTTTTATGAACATGTTTTAAGCTGGAAGTTAGTAGGGGATTTGATTTAGATGAAACTTTAGCTTTGAATAGCATTTATGACAGGTTCAAACTGTACAGTCCTGCCAGCTGTTTATATTTTAAATATGTCCGAGTCTAATATGGACAATATAAGATACATTAAGTGGACCTCTGAATATTCTGAAATGATCAAATAACTCTGCACTGTAAAAGCCTCATATTAAAAGCGGTTTATTTTTTCCAATGCTGAGATTATGCAGAGAGCCAACACAGTTTCTGAGGAGTGCATTGGTGTGGCACTGGATGTTATCTACATGCTTAAGCATCATCAACAACAGTTTTTCATAATTCATTATAAAGTTTGAAAGTATTTTTCCTGTAGCCAATCGGACCTTGTAAAAAAAAAAAATTTACTGCTACAGTTTTTTCTCTTCTATCAGGGCAGTTGATTTGTTGCTAGTGTGTTGTGAAATATGCAGAAATAATAGAAGTGTCTTTTCTTTCTTGCCAGTAAACAAAATTCAGGAATTATATATTTAGTTGGTATTATATTTAATTTTTGGCTTTTAACAGTCAGTTTAGGATTTTCTCTTCTTAGAGACTTTATCTTGGCTAAATCTTTTAATGGGCCTTATGGAAAATTTTGGTAAATAACCCTTTCCTTGAAACACAGGGAGAAGAAAAATTTAATTAAAAATGGAACATTTGTTTTATTTTTTTTTTTGAACAAGGAAAATAAGATAGTTTAAGTAATTTTAGAATCCAATCATTCATTTACTTGTTACTTTTTAAAAATCTCAGCCCTATTTTAATAGTTTTTACTTAATTCCTATTAGCTTCATTGTATGCATTGCTTATTACTTATAACAAGTTCCCCATGCCCTACCACCACACAAAGTAGATACTTGAGCATGATTCCTAAAAAAAAGTGAATATCAGACACTATAATAATTTTGCCCCATTGGCTCTATATTCCTATAGTTTTAGACTCTGCCATGCCTATTCCTTTTTTAAGCTCTTAATACAATTATAACTGTTTGATAAGGGAGACTTCTAAAACTTACTTTAATGTGTCTGAGTATTTGTCTAACAGACACTAAAAGATTGGGGATAACAATAGATTGCCTTTGGAGAGTTTCTGATTAGATAAGACATTTATATGTTTTATTCGATACATATTTACCATGATAACTAGTAATAAACCTGTCACAATCTGTTGTGGCAACGCACTTTTTTCCCTTTTTGAATGCACCCTCTCTCTTCCCTAAGATAAAACAAAGACAGCTAAACTGTGACATTCCATAATCAGATTTCTTAGGGACTGTCACTGTCATATGGAGACTGCACTTCTTTTGCCACCATTAGGCTATCAGGAGAGAGGGGGCACTGCCTGGCCCTGTTTTGAAAACACTGCAGCATCTGTGGGAGAGAGAAAGCGTAAGCCTGGCCCGACATCATGCCGTGGACGAGCTGGCAGGATCCAGGGATGTGTGCTTGTGCTCTGGGCTGGAGTCACGATGGAAGCGTGACATGGGGTGGGTGGTGGAAGAACATCCGGCAGGGTCTGCAGAGACCAGTGCCATCGAGGGAAGGGAGACAGTCAGTCCCTCTGGAGCACGCAGGCCTGCAGTTAGGAGTAAGGTAATTTTTTTGTTTGGTTTTTTGGTTTTATTTTAAGAAGAAGCCCTTGTGAAATAATGGCTATCTAATTGCCCCAGAGAGCTCTACTTATAACTTACTGCAGAATATTTTTATGTTCTCTGTTGACATTTAAATATGTTGCCCTTTGAGTCACCTCCCAATTTCTAGTAGCCCTCATCATTTGAGAAGACTTCGGCAATACATTGTTTATTTGTGGATGACAGAATTCACTTGGCATGTGTAATCTCGTAAATCTACACGTGAACTTCTTGTTTCCTTAGCTTTCTACATCTTGGTTTTCTATTTTAAACCATATTTCATTTTAAACTTACTGTTACTCTGCGACTTTACTGCTCACTCCAGCAATTTTCTTTATCTTTGTATAACCTTAATAATCAGACACATTGAATCATGAATTCATGCAGGGAAAAATGTACTACGTTAAATGCTGCTTTTGGAAAAAAGTAATTCATGGTTCTTAACAGAAATTAACAGGAAAGCGCAAAAGTCTAGAAAGTAGCCAAAAAAATTCATTTCATTCTGTTTTTAGATATTTTCATCACACACATAGAAAAAAAGAAACTAAATAAAGATAGCATCTTTTGGAAACTTTATCGTGCCTACCAATAAACACATAAAACCTTGACCTTCTTATATTTTGGAATATTTCCCAATTATTTATATTTTATCAGAAACTATTAGCTATAACCTTTCTACTTCAAACACTGGGGAAATTTGTTTCCGTTTTGAATCCAGGAAAGGTTTGAAACTTTCCTGATGGTCTCACTCTGACCTCAGTTGGGATTTCTTAAACTTCAGATTTCTCTGGAAATATGAAGGTTAATCTTAGAAATAGTTTGTGACCTATCTTATCTTCAGTGATCTTTTCTTAAACTGTACTTTCCCGTAGACTGTTTTCTGTGTTAAATTGTAGATTTCTTGTGTTTTGTTTTAAAATGCAGGAGGATCTGGCAAGCTTGTTTTAAGTGGTCAGAGATGATTTTGGACACATGAATTTTAAGGAAAACCATCTCTACTACAGATTCTAAAATAAGATTCGGAAATATGAGATACAAATTACTGAATAGGTAGATTTGGGTGAAAAAAAAATAACAACCCAATGTATATAAGATACCAGGTTTATTAATTTTTATAGAGAAAGAATTCTTATATAAAATTAAACCTTTTAAGTCTGGCTTAAAGTTTCTTTTACAGAAGACCAAACCTTTTTTATTAGGGGTATCAGGAAAAATGAAGATTGTTAATGGCATTACGTGCCCCTGTGTTTTCCATTATATAAAAACCCTCGTCTTTGAAGATTTCAAACATGATATTCAATCCATATCTTAAACTATTTTGGAAAAAACTTCCTATCCCAAGAAGCTTAAAGAAATGAAAAGCAATTTAAAAGAGAAATTGCTAAATAGTTTTATATTTAGTAGAGGCCCAGAAACCATATATGATTGCTTGAAAATTCCGCACCGAGCTCAGAAATACAGTTTCTTCCAAAACTTTTGAAACTGATCACAGGGAAATCAGAACAGTGCCTTTTCATGTCAACAAAATTTTAACTTGAGTAATAATGCAGCTTTCTTTAAAAATTTTTATTAAAATATTGTATCTATCACAAGTGAACCTCGTATCAGCCAGCTGGGCTCCATCCTATGAAGCAGAGTCTAGAAGTCTTCCATTGTGTAGGAAGAAGTAACAGGCAGGGCCTCCTCCAGGTCCATTCTGGCAGAGATGGACACTGGGAAGAGGTGTGATGGGCTAGCTCACAGTATTCAACTTTGAACTTAGTGCACTCAGTTTCTAATTTAAGATATTAAAATAGAGGGGTTGAATATTAAAATTATGCTTATCAATTATGAAAATAGATAGGCAAGGAAAAGGATAGGGTAGCACAATTAAATCATCTCGAAGAGGACAAAGATTATTTATAATTCACACAATTGACACAGCATATATAACACTGGGAAAGATGGTGAAAGATGAGAAGATACTCGTCACAAAGAAAATGTTTATTTCTGTGTGTGGTTAATATGGAATTTGCCAAACCAGAGGCTTTAAGTTCATCATGTGTCTTGTTTCCGTGAAAACGAATCTCGTCTTTTCCATGGCACATTGAGGCTGTAGAGGTTATGTTTTAATGAATCGCTGGGGTATGAAACAAAAGAGGATCTTCATATTTGTTTTTATGAGGAGTTCTCGTCCTACTGACAATATTTTTTAAAAAATTCTCCTTACTATATCAACTGGGGAATTAGGCATTCCCTTCTCCCAGAAGTTACTAGGAGATTTTTGTATTTTAGTCTGGAATTTTGAAAAACTGGGCTCCCTGTTCACCATTCTCCTCTGCCTTCAAGCCCAATCCTGTACCTCTTGGTAATGAAGGTTTCTGGTGTGCTTGTTTTAAATGGAAAAAGAAAAGATGTAAGGGAGAAGGGAAAACACATAAGTTAAGGATGGATGAAAGCTCTGGGTATTTTAGAGCTATTCCTGGATTATCTTTCAGTAGAAAGGTTGTGTGTCGGAAACCCTCAAACAAAACACCACCATTTCTTTCTTTCCACCAGAGAGATGCCTTTCTGGCCAACAGTGTCCCATTTTTCTTCTCGGGAAGCTCTTCTTAGGTGGCATGCATCCGAGATCCCACCATTCCCCAGAATGTGTTTTTATTTTAAGCAAGTCTTCAGAGTGCTATCTTACTTGCTAGAACTGAACTGATCAGGACCTTCCTCAGGGTTGTAGCAACTGGCACAGTGGTGTTCAAGGTGCAACTGGACTCATTTGTTGAGAAAGGAGAAATACATTCCAGGGACCTGTTATTCTGAACCTTCTTTTATCACTTTCACTGAAGAGAATATTTTGATGTGAAATTTTGGACTCCATCTGAGTGGTTTAATTACTGAGAAAATTAAGGAACCCCAGTAAGACTGAAAACTAAGGAACCCCAGCAAGACTGCTTTACCTAAAGAGAAGTACGACAGGGATTTCATGTGTTTTGAATTTATAAAATCCTGCTATGTAGCCTCTGACTTCACTGTGAATTTATTTTATGTTTATAGACTAATACAGTTGCTTGGCCTGATACTTTGGTGAATACCATTTTTTTTTAACTTTTATCATTTCATCAATTGAACGATTAATTTTGTTTTCTAATGTAGCGAAATTTTGTTTTGATCTTTTTCCTCAATCACAGCCAACTTGTGCATTGTCAAGGTGTCTTTTCTTGGTTTCAAACAATTTTAACCTTTTTAAGTAATAAATCAAGAGTCAGAACTTGGAGGGCTAAATTTAAGGCTCTCTCAGAAAATGTGGTAATAACCCTAAAAGAATAAGGAGTCTCTTCAAAAATTGCCCAAGTTGTATTTTGCAAAGGCAAAATAAATACGGTCAGGCTGTTGAAAGACACCTACTTTGTTTTTGTTTTTGTTTTACATAAATTGCACTGAATTCTAAAACTGAACATTAAGTTGTGTCTCAAAGTAAAAATGTTCAGTGTTATTTCTTCCCATCATCCCAAGGTGTGTTTGTGTGTATGAGTATGCTTAGTCTAGAGGAGTAAGAGCTTGTATAAAATGCAGAATTGTAGTTTTAAATACTCAATTATTTTATCTCAAAAGAGCAGCTAATGAATGATTTATTTTTATTTTTTTAAGTTGCAGCTGCTGCATAGGTGTGGGGCTATTTGAGGAGTTCTATGCTTTGGGTGGGCTTACACTCCCTCTGCAGAGAAGTTAAGGTAGTGCAGAAGACTCTGCCTGTTGTAAAATTTCAGGGTTGAAAATAAAGATGATTTATGTTTTACTGAGATGTGTCGATTTCAGTTCTGAAAGAATATGAGGTATCTATTTCGAAAAGAACATTTTAAGAATCCCATTGAAATGTTTTAGTGACACCCACTGTTGCCTCTCTTGTCTAACTCTGTCATCTAAGGAATGAATTAATCATCAGTACAGTCCTAGGGCCGAAGCTGGATATATAAGCACTTGCTAGACTAATAAGCAGTGCTGTGTGTGTGTTACATTTCATGAAATTTATTTTGATTATTCAGTGGAACCGAAGAATAGGAACATTTCCTTCGTGAAGCTCTCCACAAACTGTAAAGAAAATTTCTTGGTGTGTTGCCATATGTCACTCGTGATCAAAGGGCATTGCCTTTGCGAAATGTGGATGCATATTAGAAAGACCTTTATTTTCTCAGAGAAATGACCTTCGTGGTACTTTTCATCATGAGAACTGGTATCATTACACACACACACACACACACACACACACACACACACACATGCAGTCATCACTACTGCGTGATGTTACCATTTAGTGATCTTCAGGAAAAGACTGTTTGGGAACAATCATTTGGATGTCTTCCGAGAAAGAACACCTAACTATCTGTAGCAGCCTCCCCCCTCCCAACCAGTATCATTCTAAATATGCCTCCTGGATTATCCTTATAATGATATTGTAATGGCTTTCATTCTACCGATTGGCACAGTATATCATTATATCATTAGCTGCCATGAGAAAGCAGTTTCAAGTAGGTGACTGATTCTTAGTGCTAATGTTCTCAAGTAACCCTGTTTGGGGAACTGGGTTGTTTCCCAGGTGCTCAGGTACATTAGCACAGGGTACAATAATATTTTCTGAGTTGCTCATTATGAAATACACTTGTAGTACAGAATAATCCAATAATAAGTGGAGTATAAAAACTGGGGCTTCCCACTATAGGAAAGTATAATAACTCGAGATGTTAAAAGATGGGATAAAAAATAAAATTTGTCGAAGGGTGCAAACAGAGCTTACTCAATTCTCATTAGCACTGAAACTGAGGTTATATAAGAACGGCCATGGCATGATGATTCAGGCTTGTTGATTCAACTTAAATTTTCAAGCCATTAAGCTAAATAGAAAATAAACATTTCTGTAACTATTATACTATTTGGAAGTATTCTTATGTAAAAGAAAGTTACAAATTCTGCCATTGAATATTAAAGTGTCTGTTTCATGGGTGAACTTTTATTTCCCAAACCTTGTGGCTCCTCAGATTGGGTCTTTATATGAATTTTATTTTTAGAGGCATGCAGGGCATTGGCACGTATAATCTGTGGCTTAATTGATACAGCTGGGCAAAAGAAAACAGAATGAAGCATATTTATTATAAGCAGATATAGTTGGGATTTCAGAATTCAAACCCCAATAGGTAATTATTTTATAAACAAGTGCTATTTTGTTTTCCCTTTTGTAAATTACATCAACAACCTCTCTGTTAAGTGAAACCCTGCAATAACAAGCCAGGAAGGCCCAGGTGGGAAGAGAAAAAAGCATTTCATAAGTTTTTATTTATTCATACATTCCTTTCCTCATTTATACATAATCAAAGTGTATTTTTCAACTAAAGTAAAAACGAGACACACCATGTAGCGAAGAACATGCCTTTCTCTTCATTATGCTCTTATTTAATTTATGAAGCTTTACAACTAAGATTCGACATGTTTGAGGAAATTTGCAGTCTTGTGTTGCTGGCATTCCAGTTTGGGGGAATAGCCTTAGCATTTGAAGGAACATAATGTCCGGCCTTTTAAGAAAGTCCTACAGTCAAAAAGTAAAATGACCCCGCAGTGTATAGAACATATGGAATTTTCGCCCCATAAGCTGATGATGGGGGTGCTTAGTCTCCTCAGTGGTCATCACCTCGAAGAGGGTAAGGGGCATGTTTTATGGATGTTGTTTTTTGTCCCACGGAGGCCAAAATCACTGCTTTACACATATTCCTTTGAAATACATTTCCAGTGCATAAATATAATAGTAAAAGTGGTTGTAGGAGGGTGGAGCAAACACTACCCTGGAAATAAAAGGCCATCCCTAATTGAATGTCTGATAGCCTGTCCTCAGAGAGTGGCTGTGGCTAGTCCAGAAACCTAACCGACAGTTGTGGACAATTTCATTGTCTGTGAGATAGGTAGAAATGGGTGGCTGCGTGATGAGCTGATGTTGATACTCTAATAAAGAAAGGCTTCATCATCATAGTGCTTATTCTGTGCCAGGCACGGTTTTAAGCACTTTGCATCTATTAAGTAATTTCATTCTATAAAAATGCTGTTTATTGATGAGTAAAGAAACCAAGATGCAGAGAGGTGAAGAAAGATGCCTGAGGTCACAGAGTTAGCAAGGGGTGGAGCTGGGATTGCGACATGGGGGTCTGTCTCTTGTCTCTACGTTTTCTGTGTTCAGCCGTGATACTGTCCACCCTGTGAGATGTTTGGTCAGAGCACTCTGTAAACCAAAAAGCTATCTACAGCCTGGCTGTTGTTAACTTAGCAAGTATTTAGCTATCTGGAATAGATTAATATTTACAAGTTTCATTTCACTGATAAAAGACCCTCAATACTGCTATGTAATAATAATGTAGAACTTCTGCCCTAGTGGATCGGTTGGCCCAGGCAGTGTGGGAAGGAGCATTTGTGTAGCAGAGGCAGCATGTGTGTGACACAGGTGACCAGTGTGCAGACTGATCAGCTGGGTTTGGGGGTGGCAATGCCACGTCCCAGCTATGTGTAAGGCCTGCCCGTAATAGCCTCAAATATTACATATTTTGTTATGCGTAATAATAATTATAAGCCCTGTCAGTGCTAATGTTAGCATTAGGGAGCTACTTCTATTTTGGCACTTGGGAAAAAAAATCTCACACAGCAGCTGATTGAGAGTGGGTAGCAGTACAATGGGAACCAAGATCAGGTTCTCCAATTACACACGGGCGCATTGAACCCAACAGAGGTCACTTACTTTTTCTGAAACTATGAAATATTGCAAACACTTTTTCTGTCTCTTTGTCTTTACAGCCCCATCTCTGTGAAGCCAAGACACTTGTCAGCTGTTATTATCCTTAGACTTAGCTCTGTGAAGTTTATGCAACGAGTATGGACTCGTCTTTTCTCTTTTCCAGTGGGACATCAGGCCAAGATGCCCAGAGCTCTTCGTAATGTGATTCTCTCTGCCCCGTAATTTGTTTATGTCTAAATCAGCCCTGCTTGTAAGTGATAAGGAGATACATGCTCTTTCTTTCATTTCGTATCAGTGGGATCTCATAATAGGCCAGAGTGCTGCGTGGGGCCACCTTTGTAGGGCTGGTTCTGGTTCCCCCACAAAAGTGAAGGTTAGGCCTAAGGTTTTCCCTTTGTCTGACAAGGTGGAGCTGTGTGGACTAGCTGGGCCTGAAAGGCAGTTTGCTTCTCTTATAAAGGGAAACAGAGTTCGGTTTGTTGGAACTGTTCAGGTAGATTTCTGACATTAAACAGGAATATCTGTACAGATGTGTTAAGGTAAAGTCAAAGACTAATATATCTTTGTCATTGTAATGTATTGATGTAATGTATCTTTTCTCAATGCCATCAGTTGAATTCCCAAAAGCAGAGGTAGTTTTGATTGTCAGCTATGGGGAGCTCATAATAACTCTTCTTGCATTTAAAGGAAAAAGCATCTGCTGAAGGCGAGGGGTGGGGGAGCTGGGAGTGGGAACGTGGTCTCAGCATTCCATAGTGAATGTCTTTTCCCAGCCAATTTTGATGTGCAGAAAAACCAGGCACCAAGTTAGAGTCCTCCTCCTGGAAGGTCCCTTTTGGCTGGTGAACCTGAGCCTCTTTCCCGCTCGGGGGGCCTGCTGTGCTGGTTCACAGAGACAGTCTTTCCCTGGGAAGCAGAGAGATCCTACTCGGCTGCCCCTCATTTGTAGTCGTTGCCACCTTGTGGATTACAAAGGATATTGGTTTTCATCAAACTTCCACTTCGGTTTGGCTTTTTATGGTAGGTGCACGTTGGCAGTGGATTGCTGTGTTCCCCACCAAAAGGATCCTCGTTTGTTCAGCAACACCTCACTTCTCCACTCACAGTTCATTTATGATTCTGATGAGAGTGTTTTTTCAGGAAACACACATTTCACTTTTTGACCTAAGAGCATCTGTTAGAATTTTTTTTTTAATACTACTTTGGCATTCTGAAAGTGTTAATGTCTTTCATATCTGTTTAATGCTATTTAGGGATATTTATGATCACCTCTTGGTTACTCAGGGTAAAGTGTGTCGCAATTTTTTTTAAACAGACAGGAAAGCATTCACATGAGGAAACAGATTGCTTTAAACATGTGCTTCCTGTGACAGTAAAAAGAACAAATTAGATTTAACACTGTGTAATGAATGCATAAATGTGTACATTTAAGCTCTGAAAAGCTTTATGTTCAGTTCTGGTCACAACAAAAATTGTAAAAATTAAAGATGCCTTGGGTCCTCTCAGACCCCTGAAATGCCTGGCCATTGCAGTCCTCACCTGATCATACCTGTTTGGAATCATAGGAAGCATTAAATATTAATGCTGGAGGGGACTAAACTGTCACAAGGCACAGTCAGAGGTTAAACCAGGTTAGCATCTGATTCTTTGTATTTAGCAAAGAAATTAGAATGCGCTGGAGAGGGAGGGGATTTTACTATGATCTTCCTCCCTAAGAATCAAGGGAAAAAATCCATTCTTCTGAACCCCAGATATTCTCCTCTTTCCTGAAAGAAAGAGAAGAAAATGTGATGTTTACTTACTGGCATTTACTACAATTAAATTGTATAAGAAAATGACTCCTTTTCTTACGTAATTCAGTTTGCGCTCATGTGTGCTGGCTGGCAGGGAGTGAATAGGTTCTGAGTTAATATTTCCAGTTAGATGTGAGTGTTGAATTGGAGGGCACGAATCCTCTCCCCAGAAGAGGCACTCAAGGCCATTTCTGTCTGAGCCCTGCGGATGGTGCCTTTCCGTTCCCTGTGCTTTCAGAGCTAAGGATTTGTGGCACGCTCACCATTTCTCTGGCCAAGGAGGGCCAGGACAGAGTCCCTCAAGGGAGGGCACATAGTTGGAGGACATCTGACTCTCTCATATCGCATACTGAGGTACTAATATCAAAACAGCCTGCTCGTCGGCGCACGGTGGGGCAGTGCTTTTTTTGGCTGCCGCGGTTGAAATGAAATGGGCAAGCTGTGGTCCGCTTGGCATCAGAATGGGCTAAGGGAAGCTGGGAAATCAGAGTCAGACTGTGAATGCAAGTAACAGCCAATGGTTAACTTCCTTTTTGTGTGTCACTTGGCAGCGCTGAGAGTGATGGCGATTTTTTTTTAACATGGGTGAGAGTTCAGTGCCCTGGGAAGAGCCGTAGACGCTGTCACTGTGCTTCCTCATACAGTTGACTTGTGTTGATTTCTTGAGGCCACTACAGCTGTTCCAAGGGCCAGGTCCAGGAGCTGTATACATGGCCGTCGGACGTCGGATGCAAAAGGTAATCAGATGAGAGGTGATCCCTACAAAATCTCCCTGCTGATCGCTAGGCAGTCGCAGGGAAATCAGATTCTTGCAGAAGGCAGTAATGCCAAAGGATAATATCTAGTGCACTTGAATGGATGCTCCTTGGTATGCAAGACACCCAAAGATATTTTTAAATTATCACCACTCCACATCCCTCATCTCACATAAAAGATTCAAATCAATTTTGGACTGTCTGGAAAATGCAGGACTAAAATAGCCGGATTGAATTCAGATAAAATTACCTTCTGCTTTTTGGGGGGAGTTTGTTGCTTTTGGTTAGCTACATTATTTTCTTTGAAGATTCATTTGGAAGAGAGTTGGGGAGAATTTCTAAGTCTCTCTCAAGATTTTCCTCCATTTCTCTGTTTGCAAAGAGCTGTTCCCCAAAGGCGAAAAGAGCGAGTTGCCATCTTGAGGAGTGAATTGTATGTATCGTGAACACCAAATGATCTCAAAGTTACCCGAGAATTTGCAGTGTATCTGGTGGCTTTCAAATACTGTTTATTCCCCTCCAAACTTCTAACCATTTGTGCAAAATATCAGTTAGATGACCAACTTCTGACAACCCCAAAAGCAGGGAAGGAAGCTTAGAAATAGAATACCATTTGTCTGGTAATTAGAGTGTATCTCTTAAGAGTTCGAGAGAATTCTGATTAACCTTTCTGTTCCCACATTCTCACATAAAATTAGCACACCTTTTAAATTATTATCTAGTATTTAAACATATATTTTTGAGTCTTCTTAATGCAACAGGTTCTGGAGACACTAAAAGTGTGTTATAGGTTTCTAAAAAACTTCATTTTTCTTACATTTTAAATGTTCTGTTTGTGCAAAATTTCGAGAATCACCATAAGGGCTTCTTTGCATTTTTAATTTAGTAACTAACATATGAATAAATTTGCATATTAATTAGTTGCAGATTAAATCATGCATACATAATTGCCTCCTTACTGTGTTTAATGTTTGTCAAAATCTCCAGCCTGGTTTGATGGATGTCGTATGAAAGATTACAATTTGATGTACCCTTGGAAGTATTTACACCAATAATGCAAGATTCTTAATAGCAGAATTCTCTAGTTATATACAGTTGCTAATAAACATGTGAGATAGGTACATGTCCGTTTGACTAAATTTTTTTCTCTGCACCAAATCATTTACTATTCATAATCATTAATGCATCTCCTAATTATACAGCATATGTCTGTTAACCCTTTTGTTGCCGATCTTCAAGTGGTAGCTTCTTTCTTTTGCTTGCCCCCTAAAGAAAGCAAATTATTTGCAAATATTCTAAAAATACTCTATTGCCTTGCATTTATTTCTATGCTGCTATATGGACACACCTCCTTTGCCATTTATTTTAACATACATTTGGGAATTACATGATCACTTTTCATTTTCTAGTTAAAGATCAGGAAATGACCCCAGTGCATTGCTTTATAGCTATGAGATTTTGCCTTTTTTTTTTAAGTGCTGAAAAGAATTCACATATTTTTTTCAGATTCTTCATAGCAAGTAGTAAAATAAGAAAAAATGTGTGTGTATACATAATACACATACATACATATATATTCTATTTAGGAGGGTAATTGTAGGATAAGTAAAATTATTTAAATTTTATTTCATACCATTTTGAATATGGTAATATATTTAATGCATTATGAAACAGAATGAATATATGTGTGTTTTTTATTAGGACTGAGAACTCTGTAGTTTTGATTTGATATAATTTAAAAAATGACAATAAATGTTCTCAAATTAATTCCTCAGGTATTTTACTTTTTAAGTTTTATTTTACTCATATGAAAAGTAGACCAATTGGCTTTCTTTCTTTTTACTATTTTGATGTCTAAGCGGCTTATCACACTGTATTACCCTGCATTAATGAGTATTCCTACTGTGCAAAATTCTATCAAAAATGATGGTGTGAATGTCATTTTTAATTGGAAGTTTATACAGTCAAATTTATAGTACACAACAAAAAATATGTATGTAACTCTGCTCCAAGCCTTTTTAAGGCTTTTGATCTTTTTGGTTTAGGTATACATTTTTATCAGTCTAACTTTAAATTTAGTTTGAGAATCGGTACTGATATTACTAAGTTTGTATTAATGCCATTATTGGGAATAGAGGGAAACTAAGGCACAGGATAATTATAATGCCTTTTAATTATAAGAAGAGCAAATATAAGAATTACTAAGAATAGATATTCAGAGGTCCTTTTTAGACATAAAAATTTGCTGACCACAGCCTGCTGACCAATTCTGTATGTTCCACAAAAGTCATAATATCTAATTTCTGCCTGTTTTATTTTTGAATGCCTTGCATTTAGATGCCTGGTAAAAAGACAAAGATTCAAATGAATCAAAGGCATAAGTAGCTGATTTCCTTTATTTGATTCTTACATAGGAGAAATAATACCTCCCGGTTGCCTACCTCAGGAACCTTCTTTTCTGATCACAAAGCACAATGAACTATTTATTGATTTAACAAAACATTCTTTTGCAGCAGGCAATATTGCATTAAATTATTTAGTAATGTGAAAAACGAAATGAAAGCTGCAAAACTTATAAAAGGAAGCAAACAGTCAGGCCTGAAACATATTTATCCTCAGCCATTGTGCCTAGGTAATTCAGGGCATATGGTATGTAAATGATATTTGGAGATCCTTGCCAAATCTACACACGACGGGATAAATTAGGGACAGGTTTCCCTGGGTGTAAGTCCCACGACTGTGGCCGGCAGGCTCTCTGCTCGGATGTGTGTGTCCTGTTCTTGTCTTTCAGCAAGAGCATCACACAGCATTCAGTGGCCAGATTTGGTCCTCGGCCGGCTTCTAAGACATTATGTGTAATTCCCAAGACTTGATTTTATGATTAAATTATACAAAATAGTACCAGTTTGCCAAACTTCCCATTGATCCCACATTTGAAAAGTTAAGCTCTGAATAATTGATCAGTATATATTTGGATATTAAGCTATTTAAAAGGTGTATCTTTGACAGTGGAGATTGAGTCCTTCTTAGTCACTGAGGGAAGATGTTACTGAGTAGTGACTTTTTCTAGGGTAGGCTTGAGATGTTTTCTGGAATAGACTATGAATTATTTCGAACAATTAAATATTTTGGTCCCAAGTTAGCCTACTTATAATTTATTAATTCAGCTCGATGACTCAAAATTACTGGTATCACTTATTTTTGATTTATGACATGTATTTTGAAATACCTGCTGTCATTTCTAGAATGGTGAAGGCACTATTCCTTTCTTCCATGCAAAATTCATTTTAGGTAGGCAAGAGGTTCTACTGTTTTCTTTTTCCTGAAAGGAATTTCTTTTCTAAGCTGTAGATCTTAGCTTACAGTATTTAGTACTTTAAATTAAGCTCCATTTTCATTTAGTTTGGAACCATGTAATTGGAGATTTTGGTTAGAAACTATGGCAGATCTTTTTCTCCTGTGATACATAGTGCATTTTCTATGAAGACTCAATTATGAATATGAACTTAGATGTTATTTATAAAAGTTATTTCGGGGTATTATTGTAAGATATGTAGAGTATGGTTTTATTGTTCTTACTGTTAATAATGCTTTTACTAAACAAAGCTGTTATTGTGTTATAAAAGAAAATGCTGCTAATACTATGGTTTTCATTTGAATTAGCAGTTTAGGCCCAGTCTCTACTGTTACTATTTCATTTATGAAACACAAGTAACGTGCAAGTTACTGCATGGAAAATGAACGTAGGCTCAGTCCTTGTCTGTTTCTGTGCAAATTGGTTAAAATCAGAGGAAAAAAAATACCTTTGAGATCAATATCAATCAACTTGACACAGTTCAGCTTAAAATTTGAAAGTGGTCATGGTTCCAGAGGAGTTCATATAATTATCATGTAGTCCATAGTATGTGAACTCAAGGCAAAGTTCTGAGCTGGCTATTCTGGGACCATCCCTTGGTTCATTGAAACTACTTTGCGTAGCTGTACTTCAGACTCAACAACAGAAAGCAAAAAGAACAGGCACTGGAAAATAAGTCTTGGTCTGCCATTCAGCTTTTTTGGGAACTTGCGGCCTTGAAAATAACAAAAAAGGGTAATCACAGTTGAGATTAGAGAGTCCAGATTATATGTATTACACACAGGGAGAGTGGTATGGCCTGAGTTTACTTACATGGTCTAAGCACAGTGATGTCAACATGTTAAGCAACACAGCCACTTACCAAGATTTTGGTTTTAAATGTCAGTCATCAAATCACATTTGAAATGAAGCAACCGTATTTTATTCCAACAAATGAAGGTATATTGGGAAATGCAGAGGTGAGTTAAGTAGTTTTTTGTTTTCGGGGGTTTTTCTGACCAAACATACACATTAAAGATAAACCATCTCAAGTATTAAAAATCTGTTTTCATGCACCGTATGATTAAAAGTGACTTAACAATTTTCAATCTTTTTGGAAAGAGAAGAATATGAAGAAAGGGATAAATGAAATTTGCATGATCTTTACAGACAACTGTGCATAGCAAATAGAAGGTTCTGGCAGTTTCCTTATAAGCATCTGAAAATTGGGAATTATAAAGGAAACTTGGACAGATCCTGAGCTTTGGCATTGTCTGTGTGATATCAACAAGTTAAGAAATTTTTAAGGGTAAAAATTAAAATGATAACTATTTTAGTGTTGGCTTTTGGACCAGGTATTTCTTAGTTAAAAATATCGAAAGCATATTGTCGTATTTATTTTGTATATACTCCGTGAATTTTTGCTAGACCTGACAAAAGGAGCTCGTTTCATGCATGGTATGGCTTCTGTGTATTTAGACCTTAAATATGATCAAATCAGCCTTTACAAAATATCAAGTGCCTAGAATTTTAGTGAACAAAATTCTGTTTATCAGATTTGTACATCACAGAGTAGGTTTAGAGAGTATAATTTCTTCCATATTATCAAAAGGGACTTTATCTCCTCAAAAGGTAAGAAACCCTGATGTTAGCCATAAGATTTGTGTGCTGCGCGATCCTACAGCAACATTCATGTGTACTCAGTTAGCCTTGAACCCGCTTCAGAGTCAGATATCAGATTTTAAAATTCAACGAATATGTACAGCACACCTGGTGGTCAGGAGGCCTCTTGGAAAGTGGAGAGCAGTGGCCAGAGTTTCTGCCATTGTGAAGATTTGTACAAAGATACAGATGTGCACAAGTCATTATACAAGCATGAGTTCACTTTTTAATGCTTTGTAGGGCCTACCACCGCTGATTCTCCTCGCAGACTAATACGTTCAGAGATAATATGACCCTTAGAAGTCCAGTGATTGCAAGTACATACTCCATTATGTAATCACACAACCCATGAAACAGTGTAATGGATAATACAGAGATGAAATCAACCACATGGTTTACCGCAATCATTGATGAGTCTCTTTGTTATCAGCATATATTTCTGTTAACAATGAAAGAAAAAGCCTTTTTTTTTTTTATTATTTTGGCAGTTTTTGGCCAGGGCTGGGTTTGAACCGGCCACCTCTGGCATATTGGCCCGGCGCCCTACTCCTTCGAGCTACAGGCGCAGTCCAGGAAATGACATTTTTTAAAAGTTCTTTTATTTTCTGTAGTGCCTAAAACCAGTTAAATGGAATCTATTGGAAAGGACAACAAATAAAAAGTTAAATACGTGGAAATGACACAGAAAGCACCTGTTTCTTCATCTTGTTTGTTTTCACATCATAGGAAGTAATGTCTAGACATAGGAATATGTGGTATTCCTCTAAGAAAATATTTATGAAACTGGATGTTTAAAGTAGAATATTAATGAATAGGGGGTGACTTCCCTAGGAAAATTATAGAATATGTGGAACAAGCAGGAGTTGTATCACACATATGGACTGGCTTCTCAGTATCACGTCTCAAAAGATGACTGTTTCCATTTTTCTATCTTTGCCCTGTTGTTGACTTTTCCCTTGAGAAAATAGCCACACCAATCAGAGAAAGGAAGGTGAACTAGATCCTCCAAGCCCCCTCCTTCTGAAGGGTATGTGTCAATGAATATGCTCTCTCCCAGCCCAGCAAGAAAATGTGGTCCATCCTTAATCTCGAGCAGGTCACGGAAAGGCTAACTTCATGAATTCAAAGATTTGAAATCTAGAGGAAGGATCATCATGATTTGTGTGTGTGTGTGTTTATCAGTATAAAGTAGATACAGCATCAATGAAATTTTTTTCCTAATAATATGCTCATTTTTCCTTTTCATGCAGATTTATTCTCAAATTGAAGTTACAGCTGGCTAGAATGTGCTTTTTTCTACAAACCCTTTTCTCCCTGGGTTTGATTTCTGTCATGGAAAGGAAAGAAATATATCTCTTTTATTCCTCATTCACTCAATGAGCATAATGTTATTGAGCTTCTACCGTGTAAGGACTGAGGTGAGGCAAAGACAGCTAAATCATCATCTCTGTTCCTTATCAATCTGCAATATTTGGGGGCAGTACATGCATCATTTATTTAACAACAATTCACGGCCTCAAACTTTGCTGGACAGTCCTATATTCTAGAATGTGGTCCTTAATCTGGAAGTAATTGTAGAACTTGACTCTGGATGCAGAGAGCTGCAGATCTGCCCTGAGACGGGCAGTGGCCGCAGACACTCAAGTGGGCTTCTGTCTAGCAGCTTCTGTGTGTTTCTTCCCTGAAAATCACAAGGACTTTGTGGAGCTTTTGCTCAAGCAGCTGCAGAAACAAATTTTGATTGTTTTTGTATTTTCAGGATTGATTAGCCAGAGATGATTTATTTGTAATAAAAACATAAAGCAGAGAATTTCAGATTTGGAAAAATACTGTGCTGATCACAATTTGTCATTTATTTGAAAAAATTTTTTTTTTTTTTTTACAAGAAACAGAGACTAGGCAAAGCTGAAACTCATTTTGGTGTATAGAGCCATATAGAAATTAAGCGAGAACTTAAACCGACGTGTTGGTGTCTAACCTTTATATTATACTGTTTATTTAATGAAGCCAAGAGGGCAGGTAGTGGGGATAGAAATCTTTGTTTTGTTTTGTTTTTTGCAGTATTTAGCCGGGGCTGGGTTTGAACCGACCACCTCCGGCAAATGGGGCCAACACCCTATTCTTCTGACTCACAGGCACCACCCTGTGGATAGAAATCTTAACCACCATGCCCTAGGTTGAAGAACCAGAAACTTTACTGAAATTCTTTTTGGTTTTTTTTTTTTTTTTTTTTTTTTGAGACAGACTCTCATTATGTTGCCCTCGGTAGAGTGCTATAGCATTATAGCTCACAGCAACCTCCAACTCTTGGACTTAAGCAATTCTCTTGCCTCAGCCTCCTTAGTAGCTACAAGAGCCCATCACAAAGCCTGGCTAGCCCCAGTACATGTGGCTGGCACCGTAATCACTGAGCTACGGGCGCCAAACCTCTCTTGAAATTCCTTAAAGACAGTTTAAATTGTTTAAGCTTTAATGTTGTATGTAATCATTTGTTTAATAATTGTACTATTAAGAATGACTCAATCGGCTCGGCGCCTGTGACTCAATGGGCTAAGGCGCCAGCCACGTACACCTGAGCTGGGGCGGATTCAAATCCAGCCTGGGCCCACTAAACAACAATGACGGCTGCAACCAAAAAATGGCTGGGTGTTGTGGCAGGTGCCCATAGTCCCAGCTACTTGGGAGGCTAAGGCAAGAGAATCACTTAAGCCCAAGAGTTGGAGGTTGCTGTGAGCTGTGATGCTACAGCATTCAGTCTATCGAGGGTGACATAGTGAAAGTCTGTCTCCAAAAAAAAAAAAAAAAAAAAAATTGACTTAATCCAGAAATGTTTAACTTTCAAAAAATACAAACAAAATCAGTTTAATTTTTGTATACATATTTTTAATTGCAAAAAGCAGTATTCCCAGATAGTTTTTTGTTTGTTGGGAGGTCGGGCTTTGGGGGGGGCAGTGTTAATACTTTGCATGAAATATCTTGTCTTATAACAGTGAAATTGCTTTCTCCTTTGTCTTGTGATTTTTTTTGAGGTGAAATTTAAGTTTTCGTGTGAGTAGTACTATTATACCTATCTTGAGTGTCTTGCTTGTACTGTATCACATCATACCTTTGTTTAATTCTTAATAAACTGTTCACTTGTTAAAAAAAAAAGCATAAGAAATTGATCAATTAAGGATCTGCAAGTGACACTGCTAGTGAGTCTGAAGGTCACAGCCCTCATACAAAGCCTTTTGTCTATATTGTATACTAGGTACCCTCTTTTTGCACACATTTTTTGTGTGTTAGTGTAAAGTAGGTAGACGCCCAAATCCCTTAGCAAATGTGGCTTTCAGGTTCTGAACAGATATCAAAGGGTACGTCCCATTCTGTGGTATAGAAAATCTTCAGTTGCAGGGAAGGTGAGAAACTTGACCCGTTTGGGGAGTTTTGACTCATCTTAAGAAATTTTGAAGTTGTTTTATGTTCGGAATGCATTTGATAACTAGGCTTGAAGGAGGCAAAATGCTGACATTCTCAAAGTGAACATACTCTTGTCCAACAAAGAGAGACACCTTTCCTGCCTCTGGTTTCCACTTTGGCCGTTTGTGCAGGCGACTGTGAAGGCATCGTCTGAAGTCAGGCTTTCGCCCAAACACGAATGAAGGAAACACAGCTATTCCTGACGCCGGCTGTTGGGCACGCATCACCCACCCCTGGTTCAGCCGGCCTAAATGTATCACTATCAAGTTTTTCCTGAATGATTCTTATGTTAGTCCTGTTTGTGTTCAGGAAAAGCTTACAGATGTTTTTCAGTTTTATTTAGTGGGAGCCCAGAATTTTGTTGTAACTGTCTTTTTTGAAACATTTTCTTTTGTGTTCCTCCTGGGATTTACAATAAGCTCTTGTCTTCTCATGGAAAGTGATACGAGACTGTCCCTCCATGGACCTGGAGTGGGTATTATTTAAGTGCTTATGATTAACAGAATGAAGCAATCGCTTATTTTTAGAACTCAGTGGTTAAAATTGAAGGTCATTTGGAGGTAAAGAACACAACATTTAGCTCAGGAATAGACTGATGACCAGCTGAAGCTTAGTTTGGCCTTTTAATTGGCCTTGAGGGAACTTAAATCTGCTACTTTTTCCTTCTTGAAACAGCATCAGTTCTTGTGCAAAGTGACTGATTTCCAGTTGTGCAAAAGCATATTTGGGGACAATCTTGACTGAAACAGGAACTATAAGTAAATACTGCAATAACAGAGATATGTAGGACCGTATCCTAGTCTGATACTTCCCTTCCATTTTAGAATTTATTTTTTTCGTTCCTTTTACCTGCTCTTTTCATTCTGAGCACCTATCAGAGATAGTCATTAAAGTATTTGGAAATTGTTTCTTCACAGTCTACCAAGTCATTGTTCTCTCTGCTCACTGATGTCAAACAATTTAGGGCAATCAATGTCAGAAGTCTCAGCTAGAATTCCCATCCCAAAGATGGGTAACAAACCCTAGACAACTAGCCTGTTTAGAACCAAAATTCTTTTTGTTGTGATGCTATATTTTCCCCCTGATGACTGAGTATGACATCAAGAAGCCCAGTATTTATTTGCAAATTCTAAAGCATCATGCACATCCTGAGTCCAGATTCCAATTGGCTTCATCAATCCATTTTGTTACAAGTTTCTTGAACCTAATCTTGCATCCCAGATAAACATATCCAGGATTTCCCCTTTAAGTTTTTGGGAATTCATTTTGCACATGTACCAATTTGATGGAAAAAACAATTGCCCTCACATTTCCTTGGACTCAGGTGATTGTGGTAAGCCCACCAGCCTGCTTCGTCCAGGAAGTTCAGCAATCTGAGTCAACTTCCTCCATCTCTGTTCTCATATTGTCCAGTGTGATGCTTCCTCATTGTACCAAAATAGAAATGGTTTGTTTTTGTATCAAACTTAGAGATGAGCTATGGAGTGCACTGGGGCAGAATCAAAGTTTTTTGTAATTTTATTTTATTAGAGAACATTTCACTTATCGCAGGGGAAAGAGATTGATTTTGTGTGTGGGGGGGTAAGAAGCATAATGAAATCTTTTCTCCTTAAATAAAATATCACCTTTAGTCTTCACAAGTCTCAATTATACTCTCTTTGCCTAATTTTATTCAATGTATGATAGATTTTTTTTTTTTGAGACAGAGTCTACTGAGTTGCCCTCAGTAGAGTGCTGTGGCATCACAGCTCACAGCAACCTCAAACTCTCGGGATTAAGCGATTCTCTTGCCTCAGCCTCCCAAGTAGTTGGGACTACCGGTGCCCGCCACAACACCTGGCTATTTTTTTGTTGCAGTTGTCATTGTTGTTTAGCAGGCCTGGGCTGTGTTTGAACTCTCCACCCTCGGTATTTGTGGCTGGCACTGTAACTACTGTGCTATGGGCACTGAGTCGATATTTGATACATTTAATAGTAAACTTATGACTCCACAATTATTTCGTGTAAAACTGGGGAAAAGGAGAATTGAATTTTAGTTTGAGTCAAATTTGCAGTTTCAAGTATAATGAAGCCTAAAAATCTGTATATTTTGCTACTTGGTCATTTACTTAACCGTATCAGACAAAACCTTTAGCTACACATGTTCCCTTGTCTGGAGGATACTGTTTCTAGCTCTGGTTTATCGAATGTTGTAGATGTTACTGTGTTCTTGTGGGGTAATGGCACACTTGTAGCATTCTTTACCACAGAAATGTAAAAATATATAGAAAAATGGGAAAATGAATCTGATCTAATGTACCTGGACACATAAATTTGGGAACCTAGTTTTTTGATTTGTTTTGCATGCTGCTATATGCCTCTGTGAGTTTGAATACTGTCACAAAGCAAAATGCAAAACCTCCTCATTCTTCTGAAGAGAAATAGTGCCACAGAAAGGTAGACGTCAAATATTTATAGACTAAAAATCTGGTTAAAAAAATAGCCTGCATTTTTTACCTTAGTAATCAATGTGCTTTACATTATAACCAACACAACTACGAGCTATCTGACCAGCCATGAAGAAAATAAATATTTGATCATGTGATAAACCATTTGAATGTCTCTATATAAGAGCCCATGCCCTATAAAAATAGCTGTTTCAAGATACAGTAACATTGGAAGTCACTGATAAAGCCACAAATAGAAATTAGGTTTCTAGTCTGTGCTGATAATTTGATGCCTCTCTGTGATAAAATCATCTTCCAAACTAGAATTGCCTATATTTGAACTATGCAAATACTTAAAACTATTTTACCTGATACTATCTAAATGACACCAGGAAAATAATTTTATGCCACTGAAAAAATGACATGATTTTGTGGTTTATCTGAATATGGATTTACTTTTTCTATTTATCTGAGATAATATTTTCTCAGATAAATATACATAAGTATATATTAAAAAAGTTTAAATAATTGTGATTCTAGTTGAGGTAAAGATCATAATTGCTTATTAAGAGAACATGGTTATTTTACATTCTGAAGATCTCAGTATAAAGACAAATACAATGTACACACAGGAAGTTCGTTAGTATTCCTATGAAATTGCTCGGCTGTCTCAAGTTATGGTCATGAGAATAAATTCTTCTTACAATGTGGGAGTGTGCATCTCCTGTTTATAATCTTTTATCAAGTTGTACTCACACTTCAGAGGAATTTTTGTGATTATAGTTTAAGTTTAATATTAAACATTAATTCCTCCTTAAATGTAAGCAATCCCCATTTATTAAAAATTTTTATAACAATACATACATATGCATTTACTAACTAAATACAAACCTTAATTTAGCTTAATCTTTTTTTTTTTTGTTTATAGTGACTCCTACTGGAGAGCAAAAGACACCAGTTAGTTCAGCTTCTGAATAACTATACTCGGTAATATCTCCTTTTTTCAATGGATAAGGGTAGCTTACGTAACCTCCCTTCCCTTACTTGGCGGTATTTAGTATTCATCTTAGTTGAAATAGGAGATCATAGATTTGGATACTAAAACATCAACAGGAATTATAATTTTAAGTATCAATCTGTACGTGTAAAACTGCTCAGGCTCATAGTAGTAGGTACTCCAAAAAGATTTGTGATTGGATGATTTTGCTTGGTAGTGAAGAGTTTAGTATGGTGCTATGTCTTGATGCTTCTTTTTTCCATTTTAGAGGACTTCTGTTACCTAAGTCTGTTTTGGGTGGAGACTGTTTTCCTGCTGCTTTTTAAAGCACTCTTGAGTAAGGAAATGCACTCGGGGATTTATAGCATGCGGCCAACATGCTGAACTAGGCGCCCTCTCGGGGAAGCCTCAAAAGAAGCATGTGTGTTAAGTAGAGAAAGGAACTGAAACTCAGACCTGGGATGCGACTTGGCCAGAGCCACACTGCGGAGAGCACCAAGGATGCAATTCTCACACAGATTCCTGAACCTCAAGTTTAAGCCCTCTGGTTTCATAACTTTGCAGACATCCTGATTCCACTGTGTTAGTAGCTTTGTGGTCTCTGAAATGCCATCGATCTACGAGCCTTAATTCCCTATCTTTAAAGTGGAAATGATAACACCTGTCACAGTGTACCGCTTGGAAAGATTAAACAGGTGAAAGCAGTTGCATGTTCTTTATGCTGGCCATGTATTAAGAACTATTTTAGTAGCAAATGGTTTTTGATAGAGTAGATATGTACCTAAGGTAGTTAATTAATTTATAGCCTTGCTTGTGCACATTATGTAATCATTGAACATCACTGTTTTTCTTAGAATGTTCTGTTTAGGTAATTCAGCCATACTAGGCAAAAGGAATTAGGATTGTGAAACAAGCAAGTGTTATCTGGGGAAATACACACATATATATATATATAGAAAGAGAGAGAGAGAGTGTGTGTGTGTACACACACAAACCATAGGTGTTCAGCAACTTAAAGAGAAACATGGAGTTCAAGTTCTAACCAAGTTCTACCTTGAGGGGGTGGTGGGAGTGATGGCATTTTCTTGTGTGACTGTTATCAGTTCATTCAGCTCATATTTATTGAGTCACCTGCCTTATTCTACACAATGTGTAGGGCAGGGGTGTGTGTGTGTTTACTAGGTTCTTTTGGACTTTGTAGTAACCATTAAACTAGTTTAATATATACACGACTGCTCCTACTTCACAATTAAAATAATATTCTTTAGTCATATTTTATATCTTTAGCCACTTGCTCAGGCCTCTGAGAAAAAGAAGAATGTTAATATATCTCTGAATCTTCTGCACATCCCAAAATAGTACTTAACCCAAAGATGGGAAGCATGAAATAATTGTATGTGACATCCAAGGCTCTTACTCAAGTGGTATAGATTTTGAATATTTACTTGTTCTTTAATGCAGTATACTCTCATCTAGTTTGTATTGACTGTCTACCTCATAGGTGATACTATATCAACATGTAGGTAATTTCAGGTCAGACACACCCCAGATTTCTTGTGACAACTGTAGGTATATGTCACCAGTTCTACTTCACCTCAAATATATCTGTGATATTTGGAAAATCACAAAATTATAAACTTTAGGAGAAGAAAATAAGAATATGTGGATGTCTTTTTAAATGCTTAACACTTTTAAACAATCTATTCTACTGCTAAATTTTTTTTTTTTTTTTTACCAGAAGTGGCGGAAAAAACAACTGACTCCACTGCCTTCTCCCAGTGTCCTCAGTGGTGCTTTTTAGCTGAGCACCAAAGAGATTGGTGGCTTTCGGATTAGTGTGACTAACAATCCTTCTCTTCTCCTAGCTATTGCTAGTTAGGTAACCGCATCAATCATGTGCTAATGTGCAGACTATGTCCCTGACAGGCGCAGTAGGCTACTTTAGGGTCCCTTACAAACTGGCTGAGATTAAGACTTTTTAAAAAATTACTCTGAAGCACACAGATTTATGCATATAGCTTAAGTTGTTCTTATACTTCTGTTCTGACTCCCCACGCATCACACTCAAAATTTATCATGGATGATATTTCTGTCACAAACAGAACTTCAAAGGCTGAGATCGCAGAACTGTCTCAGTTGACAAGCCACTGACTTGATTTCTGAGATTGAAATGTACTCCAAGGTCAGCAAACCACAACCAAACGTCACTGGATGATAATACGTTCAGTGTCTCACTGGTTATAATTCATAGATCACCTTTCAAAGCACTGTATCTTTATTAATCATTGTAAATTTGTGCTTTTGAAATTTGAGATTCTTTTTCATTAGTTAATGAGGCCCAGAAGCTTAATATTCTCCTACTTTTTCATTTTTATTTTTTCAGTCTCATGTCCTGAACTGTCAGGGTTTAAAAATCAATTTTACCTCATCAGATTAAGAATATTTATTTGTGCACACATTAGCAATACATTAGAAGAAATGAGAGCTTTAATTTTATTTTTTTATTTCTGATTAATATGAGGATACATACAATTAAGTTACATTATTTGCATTTGTAAGTTAGAGAGTTGTAATTTAAAAAATATGAATTATGGCTCATGAAACTACGACAATTTTACTTATATAATGGACAGAAAGGCACTTATGTGTTTCCAAAATATGTAAAAAAAGGTGTTTAATGTAGATGAAGAAGAATGATTATTTATCAAGAAGAGTTAAGAAGTCTTTATGGGTAGTCTGTCCATGAAAAGTTAGATAGGATCTAGAAACTGCCTTCTAAATAAGAGGAAAAATAACAAAGGAACAACAACAAAACCCCACTCATCTCTCTTTAAATTCCAGCGGCTTTTCTAAGTAGTAGTTTTTACATCCTGTCCTCTGGTAGGTAGGTACCCTGGCCTTGTGTATTAAGCACCCAGGGTGGTTTAAAGGTTACAAATGTGATCCTGTCAGATTGACAACTAACTGTTCTAATGAGGAAAAAATCCTCAAAGCATGAAATTTGAATGAAATGTGTGATTATAATTCAAGTACTGTTTACACAAACCTCTGGGGACCTTCCGAATAAATGCAGACCAAGTGAGTTAGACAAACCTCTGGGCCTCCGATGTGTGTGTGTGTGTGTGTTTATTTTAGAGTGTGGGGGAAACTTTCCACCATTAGCCAAGGCTTTGCTCTTCAGAACCAACACCAGGATTCCTCCTTGTTTATTAATACTGTATGTGTTTTGTTACCATGTTGGGTTGTAAGGAAATAGGTGCTTTGAATTATTAAAGTTGATTCTTGAGAGTAGATGTATGCTCGGGTGGCATTTGCTTCGGCATATGCAAATGATTTAGTTTCATTTGGGATCAATTCCCAGAGGCCCTCCTTTCCTGTGATGCTCTGAATTTGGCAAGCTCAAGTCAGCCCATCTCCTCCCCCCATCCCTCCCTTTCTTTCTCTCCTTTTTTTTGTTCTACCCCCCGTTTTTGTTGGTTGATATAATATCATTTCAAAAGACATAAATAAATGCATCCACTTGGCTTGTTAGAAACTTTGCCATCTATGAAGATTCCATTGTTCAGTTGTGATCAATAAAGGTGAACAAAGGTTTTCGTTTTTCTAAAGTTTAGTAAAATTTAAGTTAAGTAAAAAACGTGCGTGAAATGTTTGTTAAAGTATTTACACAAAAATTGGGCTGCTGGGCTGCTGCAAAAACTCTGAAAATGCGGTCTCAGAGGTGCCTTTTTAGGAATTGACAGCTGTACGTCATTTGCAGGTTCGGATGTACCAATAAACTTGCTTTAGAACCCAGCAGACGAATAGCGTTAAGTTGGTGGGAGAGGGGTCCAAAGCCACGGGGTGAACGCCGAACTCCAGCTTGGAGAACGTGCTCATTTGGGGTGCCGGGTGCCAGGAGGGCAGCGCCGTCCCATTCCGCCCGGCTGGCTCCCTCTGACCACGCGGCGGTCTGCTGCGCGGCGAGGTGAAGTTCACGGGCGGCCGCCCTTCCCGCCGGTCCCGGGGATGCCGAGGGCTCGCAGAGCCCTGGGCGGGCCGCACCGTTCCTCTGTCTCATCCCGCAACCCCGTTTTGTAGGTTGTTGACCAAGCAGTCAGAAAACACTGCCCCCTCTCTCCTTTTGAGCGAGGTCAGAGACGTGGTGGTTTTTTTTCCCTCCCCTTTCCCTCCCCTTTCTCCTAGTCGAGTTCTCAGGCAGCTGCGTACAATGCTGGGAGCTAGCCAGCAGCAGAGACAGATGGCAGAGTTATTAGATGTGCATCATACGATTCCCTTCCTGCCACTCGCTTTTTAATCAAATTAAAACAAAAAAGAAAGAGAGGGAGAGAGAGAGAGAGGGGGAGTCAATTAACTGCATTTGTATTCTGCTCAATAATGGACCCTGTTCCACTTTTACCCTAAGGCAGTTGAGTGGAAATTTTAGAGAAGAAAAGGGTGCCTCGAACAAAAAAAAGAAAGGAAAAGAAAGAAAGAAGGAAAGAAAGAAAGAAAAGAAGGGGGGAAGAAAAGGAAAGGAAACGGGGAAAAGCGAAGACGGCAGACATTTGTAAGAATCGGCATTATTCGAGGCCCTAATAAAAACCCCTCGGAAAAGTTGAATCGGTGTCGCCTGTGCGTTCGGATCTCGAGCCCATCAGGGCCGGGCCGCCGTCCAGCTCCGCCGCGCGAAGGGAGCGTCTGACAGCAGCGCCGCGGCCTCCCCCGCCCGCCACGAATGGTCTCTTCCTGCTTTGCATATTCACCACGCTTGGCCCGGCCATATGGGAAAATGCAACTGAAGGAATTGTTGTGAAAAAAGGGACAGCGAGTTTGAAATAAAAGTTGTTAGAGTGGTACTGAGGAGAAAAAAGAATCCGAGACCATGTACTGCGCATACACAATTCCGGGCATGGGCGGCAACTCTTTGATGTACTACTATAATGGGAAAGCGGTAAGCGGACCGGGCTGCGAGGGGGGTTCTGACAAGTTTTATTGTCGCAGGGATGAGCAACCTAGGCGGGGAGCATTGTTTGCAAAGTTGTGCAGGACGCCGCACCTTCCTCGGTGCCATGAAATATTTATCATTTGCCAATCCTAGGATATTATCGTTTGTCTGCTTCTCCTTCCCTTTTTTCTAAACCTCCCCCCTCCCCCAGTAGAAAAATAGACGCTTTTAGAGCTTTAGAAACTAGATGCTAGAGAGAAAGTTTGCAGTCAGGTAAAGTTGGGAGGTGGTAAGATATTAAAAAAAAAAAAAGACTTTTGGAAAATTCCTTTTCCTTCCAAATGACTGTTTCAAACGAAATGCAGATATGAGAAGCAGAATTGAGAGAGCTCAAGTTAGGCTGAGAGGAAATTTGGGTAAGTTTCTCCCTGGACTGAGGTTTTGTGATTTCTGAAAGTCTTACTAAGTTGGAAGCTTAAGTGCAATGGATGGAGTGGAGAAAAGATGAAAGGTTAAAATAGAGCAAAGACATAAACTAAGACATCTGATTAAAGAGTACATTATATAAACTTATATATATTTTTAAAGTCAAAAAAGAGGAAGAAAAAAACAGGAATCATTCATGCACATAACAGTATTTTCGTAAGTTATTTGTGTTGTGTGGCTTCTTTCCTCAATTTTCCCCCCTTCCAACAGAAACGCTTTATTTAAGAAAAAATGTGTCTGGTATTTTGTGCATAACCCCAGCAGAAGGTTTATACTTGCCATCTGGAGGTTTATTTTTTTTCCCCCTTCGTCTGGGCCCACTGAAGGAAAAGGATTTCAATATTTTCAAATCGGTATGTGGGGCTCTGGGGAAGAGTTGTTGGGTGATAGAAGAGCAAAAAATTATTATTTTTAAATAGAAAAGAAGAAGGAGGGAAAAATGAAAAGCAGCCATTTATAAACTGTTCTCTTTGTGTACTTTGAACTTCTTTTGGATTGATCATAATCAGAGATAGTTGGGCCAAAGGGGGGGACTGATCAGAGCTTTTAGGAAGGCCCAGTTCAGCTGGAGCAATTGGCGAGAACGAATTAAACATGTGTATGTGCTGGTGGAGCCTGTGACTGTGTGTACATACAGCTGTATGCATAACGGTTGTTTCTAGTTGACCATATACTGGAATGCATACACATACACAGTGTTTGAGGGTGCAGTTGAAAGATTAATAATTTCACTGAATAAGCTAATTTTATGAATGAGCACAACTTGAAAGAATTTCGTTTACTTTTATTTTGAAAAGTACCAGTAAATCATCAAAAGTCCATAATACTATCCTTTTTCTTTCCTTCTTTTTTTTTTTTTTTAAGAACACAGTGTGTAATTAGACAAAATAGGTAAATGTGGTGAGGGAAATATAATTGAAAACAAATAGTTTGTGTTGTGAATTGATCAAAGTGTTTAAATCTGTAAACATAAATACTGGGATTATGTAACATTTTTTTTTTCCCCAAGGGCCTGATTTGCAATTGGTAGTTACTCATATATAGTTAAGACTTTCCTGTTATCTTTTAGACATTCCCTTACAGAGAAGAGTACTGTTAATTTTAGATCACTTTTAATGAAAATTTTGTGAATGATGCTTTCATAGTCAGTAAGCAAAAGTGTATTTCGAGCAATAAAATAAATTCAGGGATTATGTGGCCCTCATACAATTTAGAAGAGTTGCATTATAAAAAATATAAGTTTCCATGGTTTTTATCCTCAGGGATTACCAGGGATGTATCTTTCATATGTTAATTGTTAATTTTGCATCTTAAATGTCTGAATTAACAAAATTTTAGTTTGAGTTTTGGATATTTTAACTACCTTTTAGCCAAAAGGAATTTTTAAAAATATGTGTTCCATTCCCACAGCTTGCCAGTTGCCTCCACCATAAGAAAATGCTGAATATGACATCATATCACTAATATGCCCTCTCAGTTGCCAAATATTTTGGTTGTTAGATTTTTTTTTTTTTTTGAGAGGATGGTACTCATAAAATCAAGATCGCTCTGTCACAGGAAATGTATTTATAGGAACTGTTTTAAGGCGTTTATTAAAAACAAATCTGGTGATGTGTATCTCTATTGATTCAAACACTAGAAAGAGGCAAATTGTACATACATTAGAGTCGGGAAAAATAGCCATTTGGAACACCAGCAGAAAGCTTTTGAAACCGCGGATGGCTACCAGTTCTTCATCTTAGCTTTGTGAAACAGACAGGAAAGTTCAGTTGTATATTCCAGGGAAGGGGCCAACTCTTTACCATTTTTAAAAATGCCCTCATGCATACACTGAGGAAGCAGATTTTTGTTTATTCTACAGTGTGTATTGTACTGGCTCTAATTCTGCATTCAGCGGCTTTTGATTTGGTGCCAGACATCTTGTGGAGATTGTGTATGCCATGGGTTAATTGTTCAAAATGCCTATCCGAGGACACTTTACATTTCTTGAGTTTCATTTATTGTTTGGGGTTTGAATATCGGTGCATTTTTTTGTGCATGTGCATGTCTGACCAATGTGTGCCTTAACCTGAATTGTTGGAGTTAAGTGTGGTCAGCTATTTGTTGCACAAGTTTTCCTCTGAAGACAACACAGCACTGAATTCCTTCTTTTTTTCCCAGTGACAAGTCAATTACTTGTTTAAATTCAGTTTGAACTCTCTGAACTGAGAGAGGCCAGAGGAAGCAGGTTTTCCCTGTGAATAAACAAAAGAAGAAAAATGGAAAATCATTCCAAAACACTGTGATTTTAGGTTGTGGGAAGAATACAATTAAGCATTATAACAATTATGATTTCTTCTTTTTGAACTGGCAGCTATACAGGGTTTGTAAAATCAGTGTTCCTCTAACTTCCTAGCAAGAGAAATACTGTAATCAATGACGTTTTAGGACAAACAAAAGAAAAGGTGAATGTTTTTATTACCTTAACTTATGAAGTGCTTCCATGATATATCCCACGACAAATTGGTTCCTTATTTCTGACTGTTCCTGTCCAGAAGTGTGGACTCCATGAGACAAAAACTTAAAAAATCATAGCACGAGAGCTGTCAAAGAATAATAACTCTTGATTATAAACCAGAATGTATTTTTAAAAATCAGCTTTTCCTCAGGTGAGAGTATAATAGTGAACTTGACCAGATAATTTTTGTGATTTTATTTTTCCTCCATGCAGGAGAGGTTTAAATATAAATGAATCCAGTCTCCTCTAAAAGGAATTTTAAAGGTTTACTTCTTAACTGTGTGAGATAGTTTTTTTTTTTTTGGCAAGGAAAATCAGTACATTTTCTTTTAAGTATTGTGAATCCAAGCTTATATCTAAGTATGCCGCTGTCTGTTCTCATTCAGTCTGTTAGAAGTACATCAGGCATTACCTGCTTTCTAGTAAGCATAGATCTAACCCTAAATTTTGATTTTTTTATAACTGCTTACATGTTCATGGAGTAAGAATTTTTATAAGCGATATTTGATCAAATTCTACATATCTGAAAATATAGCGAATCCACAAAGATAAAATTATGGCAAATAAAATTGAAAACAAAAGTGGCAAAATTTCCTCCTAATGGTAATTTAAGATCACATCATCAGCTCTCGCCAGCGTGTGCATGTGTTAAACCGTATAGAGAAACCTATAATTATTGTAATTGCTCTTTTTGCTTTATACTAACAAGCTTCAAACCATGTTTCAAACTAGTTGTTTTGAAATAGTTATTTGTCAAGTCATCAAATCTCAGAAAGTAAATGGTAATGAGCTTTTCATGTTTATATTCTGACTGTTGGTCATATTATACAGCTTTTCAACTCCATAAAGTTCACAGAGGAAAAATGGATGTTAATTATTTTTGATATCAAGGCCAAAAAAATAATTTTATGATTCCTGGTCAAGATGAATAATTAGAAACATTTGAATATCAAAATCTCTCAGTTGTGAAGGCATCCTTAGAAGAAGAAACTTTTTCTTCATAGAAGGGACTGTATCAGCCAGCAACGTAAATTTTTTAAAGCTAAAAATTGGGGTATGAGGTGTTTAGCTTTTTTCATTTACTACAGGATGTACTAACATAAAAAGATTGATATTTAAATCACACCTCTAATAGCATTTTTCAGTGCATTTTACATATGCTCCTGTTTTTTTGTGTGTTTTTGCAAACCTGACAGTTGGTTGAAACAGCCACATATAGGTAACCACTTGGGTTTTAAAGTTTTCAATAGTGGATCAACTATGCAAATTGCACTTGATATTTTAAAAAGCTGTTTCATACACCTACTATTTACAAAACCATAATTGTGAAGGAAAGCAGTCAGTATCCATGCATTATTCTAAATAATAATTTTAAATAATTGTTTTGCTATTAGAGAGCAAAAATTTGCCTAGCTCACAGAGTAACATGATTTTTCAATTCCCTTCTGATTTAAGAAAATAAAACAAGTCAAAGAAAAAACATGCAGAAGAAACTTCTTTGGGGAAGCTTACTTTTGGATGTTGTTAACATATGAAACATTTTAATTTAAAATGTTTTACAGTGACAGTGAAAATCTTTTTTTCGTCTATGTTTGATTGCTTATGTTGACTTTCTTCTTTAGATTTAAGCTGGTGAAAAGTCACCGGAACCTTGATCTTGCTATTGTGGCTACATCTTGCTTTTCTGCCTCTGATGAAATTTTTCAAAATCCCTGAGTGAGACACCAATTTGAACAGTTTTGTGGGGCTAAACTTCTTAGGAAGAAAATATGGATCAGTTACATATTTGATTAGTTTTATTTAATTTCTTTATTTCTGATAGACCTGAACATTTTAAATATAGTGTTGGTAATTGATAACCACCCTTATAGCGCTATGTAATGGCGTTGTTTCCAGCAGAATTAGGAGGAATGACCTTGGAATGGGGAAAGAGGGTTGGGGAGAAAAGTGGTCAGGACAAAAGATCTAATAGCTGGTGTAGTCTTTAAATACCTTTCCAATTGATCTACAGGAAATTATGCTGAAGAATCATCTGTTTCCTGTTTTACTATAAATGTGGTTTGCATTACAGTCCCTATTTGGCTGTTTTGTTTTTTGTTTTTTACTGAAATTTCAGTACTGCCATAGAGGCTTTGAGAATAAATGATTTCTTCCTTCTAACTTTTTCTTTAATGTCTTTGTCGTAGTCTGATATGAGACATTGTCGTATTTCATTATTATGAATGTTATGTGTGTTTCCAAGCCTACTTGAAACTTTTATCGCTGCTCTGCCACCTAAAAAAAAATGCTCCAGTATCATTTGTTTAAAATCACTCTTGTAGGAGATTCACATGGACAAGGAGCTCGCATCAGGGATCCATTAAATGAAATTCTTAATTTCTGATCCAGTGAAAATACATAGATTTTAGATATGGTTGCGGCATTTGTAAAAGTTCTTTGAATTTAGATTTACTTTTACCTTACGAAGAAAATGCAGTAAAGGCACGTGTTTGATCTACAATAGAAAACTTAAATGCACGCTCTGTACCTATGAGACTTTCAGGACAACACATATGAAGGTTACTGGGCACCCTCCACCCCAAAAATCAGCAGTTATGAACACTCATTTTTTTCACAGTCAATATAATTTAAAGGTAGTTTTAGATTTAAATATTTTTAAGTTGTTATATATTTGACTGGTCTTTTATTTTATATTAGCCCTTAATTTTTCAAACCTAAGGGGGTACAGGGTAAAGTTATATGTGATAAGCATTATTGATTACTGAAAAAAGGTAAATCGGTATATTCGTCTTCAAAATATTCACAAGTATATAATTTATATATTTATATAATATTTATATGATTCAGGAAATTGTATTTCTAAAAACGAAGAAATTATCTGTACTAGAAAAAGACAGACGAAGTGGCAAAACTGAAATAAATTCTTCTATAAAATAATTGTCCTTTATAGTATAAAGTAATCTGCTTAAAAGTTATACATGGAATTTTCAGAAAACTTCCCCTTTTGCAGGCGTTTTAACATTTTAAAATTTATAATAAGCTATTTGGCTTGTTATCGTTTCAAGTAAATAATATTGCATTTATTAAGCAAAACAAATTTATTCTTCTGAAGAAGAGTTCTTAATATCGAAATGTACTGTTTGGAGCTTGAAAATTATTTAAGAATTAAACATTACTCCACTTAAACTTTGGAAGACTTTTCCTTTTTGTATGCTGAAGATCTATGACTGAGTTTCCAAACTATAACCTTTCATTCAGGGATATATTCATGTCACAATACTGTATTCTGATTAGAATTTTAAAGTTCCTATTTCTGATATTTTTGTCCAACATCTTGTTGCTTCAAGTCAGCTGGTTTTCTTCAAAGTCTTCTTCCTAATTTCTTAAAGACATGTGCACGTACTCCTCAGGGCATTTCATTCAAACATGACTTACAAGTGACCCTACACCTCTTAACATTTTACTTGCGAGAGTATGCTGCTTTACACTCCATCTCCACCCCCTTCACTGGGATAAAGAGCAGGTTACAACACCTGAGCAGTCAGAGGTAGGCACTGCAGAGATGCTAGTCTAATTTCAGGCTCCACCCAAAAAATGCAGGCTTTGGCTGGCATCCTCCAGGAACCTAGCACTGTGCTTTCCTGGAGACCAAATTACACTCATCTTGAGAAAGGGCACGTTAAGGTAATAGGTAGGACAGAATAGGGAGAGTTGAATTCCAGCTGCTTCCATTGCAGCTGACCTGAAAATGAATAGGGGATGTTAACAGGAGAGGCTAACATCTGACTTGGCTTTTTCACCTCCACAAACCTAAGGGTGAGAATTATAGAGTACTGAATGACTACACCAGTAATGATCCTGTTCAAGTGGGAATTGCTATGCTGGGAAAAACTCTCACACCATTTTAAAAATAGTTGATGCATTTACCAACCACAGTCCTATTACTACAGCCCAATAAAGTTTATCCACAGTGTGGAAATACTTTCTCTTTTTATTGTTAGCCATCTAGTGAGTGTGCATTGGATCCTCACTTCTTTGGTTACCATTTTTAAATGTTCATAATAAAAGCCATTTGGAAGGCACAGGGATCCCTTCTCCAAGAAGGGAAGCAAACTGTAGAAGTGTCTGTATTCCTTTCTCTTACAATGTGTGTTCTTTTTTTTTTTTTTAAGGGAGAATAATGCTGTATGACTCAATAGCTTTTCTAACGAATAAAACAAATTAAATTGATGTTACATGCATATTTAAACCCCATCCAGTTAAGTACTGACATGATTAAAATAATCAAATGTATTACTTAAAAAATTAAAAAGGATAAATTCTGTACCCCATTATTTTATTGACTTTTAAATATAAATTGCAGAAATGTTTACATTCCTAATGGCATTATTAAGCTAAACTGACAAATCAGAGAAAAAAGTTGATTGGCCAGCACATTATTATTTCTGCACCTGTTATTCCAGAAGTGGAGGCTCAGCATTAAAGGAGCTGGATGGATGCTGTTTTCTTAGGCTTCCTTTGTGTGATGTGGGGGTTGGGATAAATGTGTAACAAGTGTAGTTTCACTTTGTAGTGCCTTTTTGTGTGTTGATGTGATTAAAAGACTACAATGTTTTTCATGTAGCTTTGAAATTAATATGCAAATAATAGGGGATGTTAGGGCTTCTCTGTACCTACTACACTAAACCTCCCTAAGCAGAATGGGGGTGGGGTGGGAGGGTTTACCAGCCTTTTAGTAGAAGTTATTTAGTTACACATATCACCCACTTTTCATCACTACTCTGTGAACCTGTCAGGGAGGCAGGGAAAGGGAAGAGGTAAATTAATTCAGGTAGGATTGATGATCCGGGTTGAAAATTTAATCTTTAGATTTTTATTTCATAGTTACATATTGGCCAGAAGGTTAGGAGACCTTGAGAAAATTTTTTAAAGCATAATGTACGTTGTCTGACACTGCCAATGCTTTAGATTGTGTTTTTCCTTTAGTTTATTTCCTCTTCTTAATCATGCACTGTCATTTTGCAAACGTTTGAGCCCCGTTTGAGCCCCGTTCCTCCCTGGAGCACAGATGGTGGTAATTGCCTAATAATAGAATTCTAGGATTTCTTGGGTATTGGTTGTCCACAATTCATTGCACCCAGAGAAACCTAAACTTTCTGTAGCCAGTGGAATAAATAAGCTGTTTCCTGCCTTTAAAAAAAAATAGGTTCTTGGATAATGTCATTATAGTCTTTAAAATATAATGACATTCGATTTGGCTTGATAGGGGAAAAGGTATCTTTCTTTCACCTCATTCATTTAGCTAGTTCAGTTTACAAAGAAGTGGATACAATGCCGTTAGTTCCTGGAAGATCCTAGTTAACGTTGTTCATATGAATTTGGACTTTTGTCCTGTGTAATAATTTAAATTCCTAGACTTTAATAACATTTAATGTGTAGCATGGATCCCACTTAATCTCCCCCCGGCTTTACCATAAAATGTTTACATAAATGAACTCTCAGTTTTGATATCAACTATTTAACTCAGTCTTTCCAGAGCTGATACTACTTCCATAATTAAATATGTTCCACAGTTGCCAAAGAGTACATCTTAAAAATGATGTTCCTCTCTGCTCTTTTAAGACATCTGTTGGCTAGGTCAGCCAAGAAATGGGGGCCTGATTTTATTTTAAAGCAAGTAAGTTTATTCTGCTATTGTATTAGACATTCAGCTTCGGAGAGAGTAAGATAAAATTCCATCACATTTTCATTTTGTTACATTTGCAGCGGAAACTTGTATGTTCAAATTGGTTATTTTCAACTCATGACAGCTGTGATATTTAAAATGATCACAGCTGTTGTGACTTAACATTGATTTTTCTATTAACACCTGAGAAAAAGACCTGTGCCGTATCAAAAACTTAAATAAGGTAACTGTAAAATTAGATGTGTTGATGTGAGTCTGATAAGCCTACTTCCCAGAGGTTGCAAAGTACAGCAAACCTCTTGCTTGCTTCCAGTCATTGAGCCAAAACTGCTAGAAGTAGAGGCATGATTGTTAAATGCATGTATGTTTCAGTACATCCTCTTGGCCCAACTTTACGGTATCAGTTTTGCTGATAAACCCTTTTAGGATTCAGTTTACTTAATTAACTTCAAGAAAGATAACTTTCTTGTGAATCTTTACGCAGTCCTAACCTCTAAACTAGAGAAGTTGTTTTACCTTTCAGATATGACCTTGAGAAATGTAAAACCACACTGAATTGTTCCTTCTGAAGGAAGTTTTGGTTTTATGACTTTTCCTCCATTGTTTTTTAGATGATGAAAAAAAGAAAAACAGATGAAAAAGGAGAAACAGATGATGTCTGTGGAGCTTTAGGCTAACACTGGTCTTTAGAGTCTTTGATACACTTTTAATGTTCACTTTGCAGACCCCTTTAACCTGTTTTGAAGTTAGATGATTCCTGAGTTTGGTTGATCTACTTAGAAGTAGGTTTACCTTCCCAGGATACTCAATATTGCAATCTTGCGCCTGGCAGTAGATTCCCTGTCTAACAATATAACCAATTGAACAAAACTTAGACACACTGAGATATTGAGGTGTTTTCATGTTTTGTAGACCAGGTGGTGTATAAAGCATATAACTGGCCTGATGTAGAATTATTTATAGATAACAGTGCCTTCACAGATAGATGCATTGCCAATAGGGAGCTATGTCGATTAAACTCTTTGGCTGGTCCTAGGCTTTTTAACCTATGTAACTCAATCAGAATTGAAAGCATGACAGGTTTTATGATGATAAATGTGTGGTTGGATCTGGGAAAGTAGGAATGGGTGAGTGGGTAGACAGATTACATAACTACAAGGTAATAGATAATGCCAATTATTTATTACTCAGACTTGTTAATTCATCGAAAAGTTTTAGGCCCTCTGTGATTTTGATTATTGCTTATAGTTCAGAATGAGATTGTTAAAAAGAAAACATTTTCCATCCTGTAATCAGAATTACTATAGGGTCAGTTCTAAAAGTTTCAGAATGAAGCTATTTCAGAGTTATAGGCTCAGACTGTTGGGCATCATAAAATCACAAAGGCAGAATATCACATACTAAGGAAGTGATTCTGGGTGGAAATAGCTATTGCCTTGCTTAACTGAAGGAAGATACTTCTAGAGAAGGCTGTTGTTTATAGGAAGACTTAAGAAAATCAAAGTGGGTATTTGTTGCTGACAGGCTGAGTACAAACAGATCTTTAGAACAGTGGTGCCGTCCCCTGGGGGGGGGGGGGCCACATAACGCCAATATCTGGAAACAGTTTTGAGTGTCACAACTGTGGGGATAGGGCAGGGGCTTGGTCCTGACATCTAGTTCTAGGGGTGCTGCTGAACATTCTGGGTTTATAGAACAGCCCTCAGTAGTGCTGAGGTTGAGAAGTCCTGCCTCAGAAGTAACATCTGGACCGTAACAATTTAATGATGGCATTATAAGGCATTGATAGACGATAGAGGCTTTCCTAACCTTTCCTTCTTTTCTTTTTCGTTACATAATTTTTTTTCTTCCTTCTTTCGTTTTTTGGCATAGCACCCTACATGTAGCACCATCCAGGTATTTCCACCACTTACCATGAAAACGTGAGATTTTATTTGCAGTGTTGTAAATACAGTGCATTCTTTGTGAACCAACTTGAGTGGCTTCGAAGCAGCTGTTAGAATGTGTTGAGTCAACAATGTACATGTCTGTAAACCCTAAGTGTATACACTTACAACTTACCTTTAAAATACCTTGAACTCTTCATCAGCGTAACTGTCGGTTGGTCTGAATCCTACTATGTGGAGAGAAGTGGATTTCCATTTTTGTTTCCTCCAAGACATAAAGAAGAAGAAAAGGAGTTACACAGGGACATTGTTCACACCAAAATTGACTTATTTTCTATCTTGAAAAGATTAAATATTGAAGCCAACATTAAAGGCTGTTTTCAACTTTCCCAGAAGTGTGGCTTCTTCACCTCCTCACAACTGGGGATCTGTCTCCCTGCCCCTGCTGTGCTTCCCATCCACGTGGGATCGTTCTTGGCAGTGATCTGGGAGTGATTCTGAAACCGCAGTTGCCTTCCCCAGCACCCTGTGGAGGACGGTGGCAGGATCTGGTGGCAGAGTCTTACACCTGCCAACTTCTAGAACCCAGAAACACACCTCACCCCGTAGGTGCCAAGTCTTGGAGACCGTTGCCAAGACTGACAGCAACGTGTGCCGCTCTTCAGTTTCCTCCCGTGCTCTCCGAGGTTCTCCAGGGTTTGATCAGAGTAGAGATGGCAGCTGGGCACAGGAATGGCGGCTCTGATTTGCAGTGTATCTTTGGTGTGCAGATACGTTTTAACTTACTCCTTAATCCGTTAGCTCAGGGAATTTCAATTCCATCCCACTGGCATTTCTCTCTTCCTGTTTCCCTGTGCAGTTTGGTGCATGATGATCTGGTCAAACCACATTGATGACTTTGGGTTTACAGTGGGTACCACCTCTGTAGCCATCTTTCTTACCAGTTTGTCCTACGCTGGCATTTATTTTGATCTGTTTTCCACATTTTATTGTACAGGGCTGTCCATACTCAAAGTGAGGAACTAAAAGGAGAACTTAAAATTTGTGTGTGTGTGTGCATCAGACAAGTAATAAGGATTTCCATCACTGATGATAATTTCTTTTACTCTTTCTGTTTATAGGAGATGTTCTATTATTATTTTTCTTTTTTAGAGACAGAGTCTCACTTTATCACCCTCAGTAGAGTGCTGTGGCTTCCCAGCTCACAGCAACCTCCAACTGCTGGGCTTAGGTGATTCTCTTGCCTCTGCCTCCCGAGTAGCTGGGACTACAGGCGCCCACCACCATGCCCGGCTATTTTTCTGGGTTTTTTTGCAATTCTCCGAGGCCGGGTTTGAACCCCCCGCCTTCAGTATATGGGGCCGGCGCCCTACTCGATTGAGCTACAGGTGCCGCCCAAGATGTTCATTTTTTAAAATTGTGAATGTACTTAATGTGAAAGCTCTTTGAGGGAGCGCTGACCTTGTTTTCCTTTTGATCAATCATTGATTATCTGTGTTTGACTCTCAATATTTCTCTTACACTCCATGTGTCTCAGTTCAATCCCCTAAACAATTTTAGAAGCAGAACCTTCATTGTTTCTAGAACAGGCTTCAGAAAGTTTGCCTGGGTGTCATTTGTGAGACATTTATGGAGTATAAAATCAAACTTACTGTGACTTGACTTTATAGCTAAAATAAAACCCACAGTAAATATTTCATTGTACTAATAATTAACACCCAATGAAATACATTTGATGGCACTGCCCCCTCTCGACCGTAAGGCAGGTGTTCTAAATATTGTCATCCTATTTCACAGGCTTATCCTCCCCTGCCCGGTGAGGTAGGAATTAGCCACATGGTAGCTATTGACTGTTAAAGTGTAAATTAATTATTAAATTTAGTGGAATTTTTAAAGAGGCTGCTCCCTCATTTGCACTAGGTAGATTTCAAGCACTGGCTAGGTGCTCCTCGACTGGACAGCACAGATAGAGAATGTCTGCATCATTGCGGAAAGGTCTATTGGGAGCTACTGGTCTGGGCAATGGCAGCATGAAGGGGTTAAATAACTTGCTCCAAATCTCATGATCATGGCAGAACCAGAGTAGGCTACTGCCTCTTGTAGCCTAACAGGATATGTTTGACTTATTCTCTGCAGAATAGTCAGCAAACATCTGAAGAACTGACATTCAATGCTCCCTTATACCAGTTTCCACAAATATTTATGTTAATTGTATTTGTCTCTTTGTGATTTAAATTTAAAACTTGATTTATACAAACTTTAAGAGGATACCCCCTTTGTCTGTACACAGTAGGGAACTTGAATCTCCTTCAGTCGGCCAGTGAGATCCTCCAACAGTAGGGACCGTGTCCTAAAGAATCTTTGTATACCTTGTAGCATATTGTAGATAACCAAGAAATGTTTCTGTAGTCAGATGAGTCATCCGCCACAGGCATGCTCAGCTGGACCCTTGAGAGGAGTGCTCCTTTGAGGAGAGCGCTCCCTAGAGCTGGCCTCAGGTTTTACCTCGGGCCTCCATTCTGGCTGTTTTAGTAAAAAAGTAGCGTTTCAGTATAAGTTAAATTATATATATCTATTCACATAACCCAAACGTTCCTTTATAATAAATGAAAACATCTGCCCATCTTATCTTTAACGCTCACTTAATTCCTAACATGATTACATTATTATAAAATTGTATCACATCTCCCTGGAACAACTTTTAAGCATTTAGGGAACAAATTTTTATCTTCCCCTCAAGGATTAGCATGACAATATGCTTGTGTAGAGGTGTTGAACTAATATTTGTTGAATGAGCCATTGAGTGTGGAAACTTTTTAATGTCGCCTTTCTCAAGGTTCCTTCTGTCCAAAATAGCCTTGTGGGTTATTTGTAGTTCATGTAAGTTTAAGTGCATACATGTACATAAAGGTGTCTATACTATTTTTTGTTCCCTGCCCTACCGAGGAGGACAAATGTGCCTAGTGACCGTCAGTGTTGCTGAAGACCACTCTCCTTCGTAGGTGCATGCCGAAATCTGTATTGATTTATTTTTCTGCGATAACCCCAGGTGGCAGTGGAGGAAGGGGCCAGCCCTGGGCTATTGTCAAGTACAGGGATAGGTTTATTAGAGCCTTATTAATAAGTGCCATGATTGCAGAACGTCCTGGTCATCCTCTTGCTGGTGCAAACCAGACATTGGGAACACCAGAGCCTGTGGTGGCACAGACTGCCAGATGCTTCTCGTTGGGCTTTTGAGGGTATGTGCAAGCCACCATTGTTCTTGGTAATAATTGTGGTATTAAGAGCAGCATTTGTGTTCTCTGCACTCGTTCAGCTTGTACCCTGTTTAGTTCCTGTTATGCAAATACCGCTTTAAACTTAGAAGTGCCAATTTGCATTAATATTTTGGTTTCATATAGCTAGCTATTGCATTTCACAAACAAGTGCATTTTAATGAGTACTGGCAGAATGATAAAGGAAATGTTATTCATTAAATACTATTGTAGAAAATGCAGTAGTTGCTTGCCAGAAATCATTATAAGACAAAATATAATGTGTGTTGAGGCCAGGAAGATAACTGCTCTTCAAGAGTATTTGGCCCTTTTGGCTTAGAGGGTGAGAGTTATGAATGTAACACAGAAGCAAGCCAGCATGCCCTTGACATTTGGGTTTATTTACAAAATTTAAACATATTTTACTTTTTGACATTTGTCATAAGACCATAGGTCATTCACCTCTAAGTTCATGTGAAGGACTTGAGTAGTCATAAGCACCAAGTTATAAAGCAGTGTGATCCTTATATCTTAACCTTCTGATGTTAAATCCCGAAATGGAATTTTTGGCTGTTTTATGATTTCTTTTCCCTTTCTTAAAATTGTTTAACAGAATTGTGGGCAAAAAATAAAAAGAAAGAAAAAAGAAAATTTCTGATGGGCAATGTGTGGGAAAATAAGGATTTTGCAACTGGATTTTCAGAACTGAACTATTTTAACACATGGACTTTTAATGCTGCTGTCACGGTTGTCATAGCTTGTGGTTCCTAATTATAATGAGCTTTTTTGGTGGTGTTATTGCAGTTGTTTAATTTTTTTTTCCCCTCCGTCTTCAACTCACTTTTCCCAGAAAGAGAGTTCCAAGCCTTTGAAAATTCTCATGATTTTGCAAATCCACTCTATTTTTGTCTAGAATACAGGAAAGTTAAAACTGTGGCTGGTATGATGCCATGTTTTGAATCCAATTTTAAAGCAACCCTTTGCAACCCAGGGAGTAAAGCTGACATCTTTGTATCTGTAATGAAGATAATTATACCTGCAAGGTGACATCACTAGCGAAGTAACAAATACGTTTGGAAACCGAGTCTCTGGTCTTCTCTGAATTCTGTAGACCACTTTTGGCATTTAACACCAGACACCTCTTTCATGCCTGTCGTTTGAGAAGTTGCTTTCAGATGAATTTACTAAAGCTGACTGACACAGGGTTAAATTAATTCTTTTCTTTATTACTCAAAGTGATACAGACCTTTCTTGGACTAATGTAGCTTAATTAGTGGTCAATTAAAACTGAACATTGCTGAATTGAAGTTCTTTGATCAAACTCCCTGGCATGAGCTCTCTTTCTTTAACTAGCCACCATCTTGAATTCATTTGGAATCAGTAGTATAAACAAGTTTAAAACTGGTTCTTTTATAAGAAAGTCAGCAGGCTTGTATAGCTGTGGTTTCTTTTTTTACTTCTGTAGGCGGCAATTCAAAGGCATGTTAAATGAAAACAGTACTACACCCTGAAAAAAATACATTTTTAAAAGTAACACTAAGCAGTCAGAAAACAGTCAATACCCCTACCTGTTTATTCTAGACAGAAGATAAGTTGATCTTCTGTCTGGAATACATAATTAGTTAATAATTCATTTCCCAATGTCAGTGGTTGATTGTGTTGTTACTTAGAAGGCTACAAGAAAACTCCCCACCCTCCTTCACAAAATCCACAGTTATAACAAAAAGCGAAACCAACCAACCAAAACCAGCCCGGGTGTTGGGAATTGGGGCATAGTTCCAGGAATTTGCCCAATTGCCCCTAAATTCATTCTCTGCTACTCCTGGGAAAATAGTTCACCTCTGTGCTTTGGGGGCATGGGGGGATAAGACACTGCTTCACTTACTTGTTGATTTCGTCATTCGTTTTGGAGGGCATTATTGTCTCACTATGGGGACTGATAATTGTGTATCTTTCAGACATACCATTTTGTCAAAATACACATTACTTTTGTTAGAATCCGGGTACAGACACCAAAAAAAAAGTAAAAGAGGGAATGAGGGGGTCGTTGGGAACTGGGGCAGGAGAAGTCATAAGTATTTATAAGTAGATCAGCCTCCCACATTTATCCAGTTACATGTCTTAATATTTAAAGTGTATATGCCGTTCTTGTCTAAACATAAATTGACACCATTTACTAATCCTAGTTTTTGAAAGCTTAACAACCTAAAAATACCATAGCCAGCATTCAGCAAGTGCTGTGTATTTTAAAGTATTAATTAAAAACGGGTACTTTCGAACTGGAAATAAAAGTAATGGATTACATTTAAATAGATAATTTTCTTAGTTTGTAATGGCCTCTTCTGATTTCTGAAATTTTCACAGAGGAAGAATCAAAGGAAATTGTTGAGGTAACCATGTGCCATTTCCCTTTTGTAACTGACAAAAAACTGTATGGTTTCCATTATTTAGGTACAAAACTTATGGTTATAATCAGTAATTAAAATTAAAAATTTCATCCGTTGACAGAAAGAGAAATTGTTTATAGTCAATGTGCCTTTCAGCATTCTCTCTTTTCTCCTCCCTAAAGGGCTGATTAAGATATAATAATTGGGGATGATAGCGGGAGGAAGACGACAATTCCATTTAATTAAAGATAATTTATTTTACTTTAAATTGGTGATGTCCCACATGAATAAGAGTAGATTTAGCAGATAGATTTATTAATGGGTACTGACATCTCAGTTGACAGAAAAAGCAAACATTTTCTTTCCTCATTGTTTTTATTGCATCCCAGCACCTGAAACTGCTGTCACCCTGCTTCCTTTGCTGCTTGACAGGACGGTAGACTTCTCCACCAAATATGCAATTATTGGTTTACCATTGAAACCAACTTGATCTTCTACTGAGTTAAAAACCAGGCCCAGGGCTTGAAAGGCTGTCAGCCTCTCAGAACTAACACTGGGAATGCAGTCTTCTCAAATGGTGTTTTCTTGACTGATACTTCCTTTATCTTTTGGGTAGTTTGAGCATTTTGAATAAGGACCAAAGATTTCCTGGGGTCTCCAGTAGGGATGCTTACATAGCTATTGCTTTAAAAGAAGTGACACCTTGAATGTCAAAGATGATGAAGAGTGTCACAAAAATATCATTTATATTACTTGGGCTCATTCCTGACAAGGAATTTGAAGAAATTAAGGCCATCAGATGACATGTTTATCATTGTCTCATGCGATTGTAAATAGATACTGGAAGTTATGCAAATTTTTTTAAACTTTAAAGTGGGTTAACTTTTTGTTTTTATATAATCTTCTCAGCCTGTAATTTTTTTTGAACAGCATAGATTTAGAAAAATTGCATTTATAATTTTATGAATCCTGATGTCCTTGTTTTATGCTTCTGACAGACTGTTTTCTATTTTTCCGATTGCCATCTGATTGCAGTGACATTTGTTTGTGCCTCTTCGCCCTCACGTCACATTCCTGTGTCTGTGCTTGTGTTTTCTGTTGTTAAGTCGTTTCTGTATGCTTGTCTAGTGAGTTTCATCTTATTCTTCTCTGAATGAAATCCAGCCCCCTGGATCCTTCCCTCCTAGGCTGCTTCTCTTGCCCTCAACTGGATCCTCTGTTGATGTTGACCCAGACCCTCTAGTTTTATTTACATTCACTGCTTTACTGCTTTTTGCTCCAATTTTCATGTACATTTCTTTTATGCTAATACACTTTCCTTGCCTCTTCAGATTTCAGTGGTCTTTCCAGCTTTATTTAGAAAATTAGGCCATATAAAACTAGTGTTTGCATGCAAAGGAAGAAAATGAGATTTTTCTTTCTTTTGGCGAGGAAGCCATTTAGAGTTTTTATTTCATTTTGAGTCAGATGTATTTATTTTATCCTGTTCTCCCATATCTCTATTCCCACTTCATTTCTAATCCATGATGGTGTTTTTCAAAGATTAATTTCTGTTAAATCTTGATTTTCATGTTGTGTTAACCTTTTCCTTCCCCTCAACCAAAACATCTTTTTCTTTCTCTGCATTTAACTGATTAGTTTTAATAACCTGGTCTCTCCAGTCCTTCTTTTTTTTTAATCCTCTATTTCCTGCTATTTTTATCTGTGTGAAGTTTTGGTTATTTCTCTGCTCTCCTAGCTTCACCTTGTATCTTTTCTTCTTCTGTAACTATTATTGAATTGATGATATCTTCCCCAGAATTCTGCTAATAAAGAACGCTGGGAAAGGAGAAATTAGGGGAAAAGGAAATTTGCAAGTAATGTGTTTTGCTGAGCCCTGGGAAAGTCTGCTTGGATTTTAAAATTGTACTGATTCTACCCTGCCTCCTCCCATTCCCTGAGTTGTGCAGTCTTGATTCTTGGTAGTAAGGCCATGGAGGCAAGGGTTCAAATAGACTAACGCTGATCCCTAATTGGAGGTGATAATCCTACATATAAACTTTCAGAAGGGAAAGCGATGCTACTTTGATAACAGGTAAGCTCGGTGATACTGGTCTGTCGGTAGACTGGGTCAGTGTGCACACATGTGTGTGTTTGTGTATACGTACTGGGAGCAAGACTGGAAGTAGCCGGAGGAGAGGGCAATCTGTTGCTTTTAGTGAGTCTCAGGCCGTTCCTGCTTACCTGGGAAGAAATTGGCATTTGGGTCAGAACAAAGACATATAACTTAAGTAGTACTGGTTTATCTTTCCTCTCCCACTTTCATCTATTTCTTTTCTTTTCTCCTTCTGTTGCATCAGCAAGGTCATGTATCACTTCCAAACACTTTTAACCTTTTGGTCTCTTCCTTTACTATTTTGTCCTACTGCTGTCAAATAGTTAAAGAATTCCATCAGATTGGAGGCTCTTCCCCTACACAGCAAGAATCTGGATAGGATGTTTTATTCAACTGGGCTCTTTCTTGTTAGTAGCTTCTGTATCCTTGGGAAAATGTCAAAAATTTTGAGAAAGAAATACATTAAAAAATACCATTGTAGTATCCCAAACTGGAAACACCACACCACTTTTATACTGTAAGAAAAGGCATCCAGGGAGAGAGGCTTCCTCTGTTCTCAGGAGGTAACAGGACCTGGGAGTGGCAAGAGGGAGCCTCTAAACGTGGTCCAGACGCAGCTGGTTCCAAGGGGACACTGCGCTTGGTCATTTGGGTGGCTGGGCTTGTGCTCCCCTCCCCGACTCATCCTAGGCCCTCCCACCCCCAGGCCAGCAGACGTCTGAGGGTCTGAGTTTCATCTGCTGAGCGTGAAGCGTTCTCTCTCCCTCCCATATGAGTTCTGCGCTCTGGTCCTTGCTCCCTGTCTGTCAGATTGCAGTTCTGATGCTGTCAGCCATGTCTGACCAATCAGCAAACAACAGCACAGATGAAATTTAAACAGTGCAGATGCTCAGATGCAGGGCTATGTTGCCCGGACCACGAAGGGAAAGCAGAGGTAAGGTCACAGTCTCCCCAGAGTGGGTATCCTGAGCCTGCCTGACTGGACACCTCTTGAGCCACACTGGGCTGCTTGGCTTCCCACTACTTCTGTCTTCTCCCTGGCATTCCCCAGAACTTTCGTTTCAATTCGCTGCCCTTGCCACTTTATCCCTTCATTTATTCACTTCCTTTTTTCTTGGCTCGGTGCTGACTGTCATTATGAATGTTCCCGGATTGCCTCTAGGCTGAGGGTCCTTGGAAAATGTCACCTTGTTCCGGGTTTCTGTGGCCACGCTTTTAGGAAGAGAGGACTTTCGAGGATCAGGGCAAACGTATGGAATTAATAGGCCTTATTAATTTTCCCTCTGCAAGACGGTGGAATTTGTCATTAGGTTACAACCACGGTTTCCTTTCTTACCATTGTGATGTATTGAATTATAAATTGAGCTTAAACCATCTTTTTATTATTTTTTTTCCAGAAAGGGTTTACTTAAGAAAGATATAAATAGGTACAGCCTGAACGAGGATGAATCAGCTCATCCTTGAGAATCTGGGGGAGGAAACCGAGAATTGATAACTGTCCCCCTTTTAGTTGAGTTGTCGGTGTTAGCTCACTAGGTTACTGTTTGCAAAAGAAGAATGTCCTCATCCTCCTTGTCTGTTTTAAGTATTTAAGTCGGTCCTTTTAAAACTTAGAGTGTTTACGGGGTTCTGTGCTCCCTGGTCCCATCTGGAAAATATTTGAACTTCATAAGATCTATAAGACTAAAATATCACTTATAATGGGATAGGCAGAAGGACGAAAAATTAGACCCATTGCGTGTGTTTAGAATAAGTTAGTTGTTTGTTCAGAAGCGGCTGCTGCAGGAATTGGAACAAATATCTGTATGTGGTGAGCGGCTGAGTCCAGAGCTGTACATTTTACCACAGAATGAGCCTCGGTTTGTGAAACTGACATTCTGTTGTGACTTTGAAATCCAAACAAATCTCTGCAAATTTCTGCCCGATTGAGTTAATAAGAAAATATATACATGCAGAGGGGAGAGCCGTATGCTACTTGTGGTTCTGTCAGTGTTGGTGGAAATAAGAGACGGATTTTACCTACTGTATTACATTCAACCAGCAATTGCCAGGACCTCCGGCTCAGCAGGCTTTCTTGATTTTTTTTTTCCTGCTATAAGAACAATGGGATACAAAAAGAGCCTCATAGAAGGAGTGCAGCAGATATGGGATTGGGGTCACTTTTCTTCTAATTGCCTTATAATTGGGGAGTGGTTTCCACTTTCCCACTATCTCACTGGCAAGAGGAGAGGACAGATGTGGGTTAGCGGTAATGAGCTTTCTCCAGGCCGGATGTGCCGTGGGACTGGGGCTTTGGGGTGGGGGGTGTTCATTCCTTGCTCCAAGCCTGTGATCTGCTTCACACCTGTGCTCATTTTCCCCCATGATCGATGACCTTGTATTAACCCGGAGTGACCTTTCACCTCCGCCTGTTCTCTGGGACGAGCTCTTGGCTAGCGGACCCGCCTTTCTCTCTGATTTACAGGTGGTTCCTGAAGTCACATACACTTGTTTTTCATGGTGCAGAGTGCACTTAGCAGCCCGGCAAGACCTGCAATTTCATCCCTCTCCAGGGGCCGAGAGGGGGATTGGAAGGTGGGGGTGCAGCGGAGAGGGATTGCTGTTTGCATGTGCCTTTCTATTCTGTGGCTCATATGGTATCAATTACCATTTGATGGCAATGCCAGGCCTGAGGCCCTTCGCATGTTTGTCCTGTGAGAAAGATCTGGAAGAACCGACATATGGTTTTGATTGCAGCAATTGCAGGTTGATAGAATGAACGCAGGGGTGAGGTGGGTGGGTTTTCCTTCCGGCCCTTTCCACTCTGGGTTGCTAATGCTCTTTGCTTGTGGAACTGGTCTTTTCATCATGCGGCCCCTCCCCACTTCCCTCCCTCCCCGCCCCCCCAGCTCCTTACCACTTTGCACCCCCTGCTCCTGCCCCCTGCCCCCTTCTCTGCACTTCCAAATGAACCACCACAAACATGTGGCCCACATTAAGGACCTTCAATTAAAATAAACAAACAAAAAAATGTCCACTCTTCTCCTCTGTCCTAGAGCAGGTCCGTCCGTCAGTCCATCCGGATGCTCAGAGTACACTATAGATAAAAAACAAATGGGACTGGGCGGGTGGGTTTCTTCCAGAAGCTTGGGACATGTTTTAAGATAGCTATTAGTTCAGGTTGTTAAACATTGAAATGACGCTGAAAAATAGCAGCCGTGGAGATTAATGCGTGTGTGTGTGTGTTTCACTTAAGACATCACTCAGAACTGGGCGTGTGCCGTGTGGGGCAGGAGGATGAGAGTAAAGAGCCCTTGGAGGACCAGAGAGATCGGCCTGCCTCTCCCAGGCCTCTAAGTGTAGCGTCTGTGCGTCTGCGCCTCTCCCTTCACATGTGACATGTTGCAGACCCGTCTCCCATACACAGCGACTCTCTTACTCAATTTGCAGCAGTAGGGGGTACCCAGGAAGTGCTCCTCATTATGACTGCTCAGCAGGGATGGCATCTGGGAACACGCCAAGGCAAGGTCTCGTATTGGGGAACAGAGAGGCAGAGAGGAGGGAAGAACATTATAGGCACTTTGAATGTTACCCAGGAAAATTTTTTGTTTCAAACTCAACATTTTTCTATAACGCTTTCACATTCACTTGTCTTGTAATCTGTTCCACAGATGGGTAGCCCATGAGGTTGTGACTTTTTTCACTTCAGCTATTGCATTTCAAAGTATTACTCACAACTAGGAATTTGTATAGTCTGAAAACATAGTGTGCTATCTCGTGAGTAAATGCTGCGATTAACATCATTGTCTTTCTTTTCCATTGAAACCCAGCAAACCAGCACTGGTGGGGGGAAGCAAACACTTGTCCCCCAAAAAAGTTTTAAAACTATAAACTGAATTTTTAGTTCTAAAGGCCAGCTATTGAATCCTAGTCATAGTATTTGACACACTTTTTATTGATTTTTCACATTGCAGCTGATCTTGATTGAAAGGTATTAAAAACTGAAAAAAGGTTGACAAATCAGAGGGAGATATCTGTGGAGAAAACCGACCACACTGTTTTGGGGTTGCTGGACATGTTTTCTTAGGGCTGCTTTTCTTCTTTGTCTGAGTTTTCTCCAAATAACATACAGATTCGTTTCTTAAATGATTGTGTCTTTTTCTTTTGATAATGATTAACTGTTGCTATTTCATTCTCCTTACAATTGAGTAAATGTCCTCTGAGATATGTTTGAATTCAGAGCAACTAGCAATTAATTCGCCTTAGTCATATGTTTTAATAGTGGCTACTTTGTTATTTGATTTTTAATACACACATATATAACCTTAAACCGTCATTCAGTTTGATCACTTAAGACTTAACATGCTTTCAAAGAGTGAAATATTGAGAAGCCCAGTTTTTTTTTTAGCATGTTACTTTCCTGAAATACATCATCATATCAGGGGCTCATAGCAAAAAAAAGAAAAAGAAAGTAGAGTTTGGGTTATGAGTCTTTCTTGGAACATGTTGGGTCACTTAACAGCAGCTGTGCTGGAGAGATATTTGATTTGAGAAGACTTTTTATGGAAAAGAGTTTTAGGGAAGAGAGATAGCTCAGTCTTGAAAAAGTAGCATAGGGAAAAATTGTTCAGTGCCGGCCTGATTAACCAGCATCCCTCATCTGCCTCCCTTCACAAAGGACAAAGAGTCTGATGGGAAAGATGGGCTTATATTTGCAGAGACACACTACAAAGGCACGAGATAGTGTTAGATCCTGGCTATGTGCTTCTTGCCCAACATTAGTTTGGTTTTCAGATCAAAATTTAGAAAGCTTGCAGAGGAAGCTACCTTTTTAATGTACAATTGCTTTCAAAGAAAAGACTGTCCACTGCAATTAAAATCTGGTTCAGTCTTCTAAAATATTGCTACGTTCCACATAACTCTTTAAAATGACCACGTTTATGTTGATGTCAATGATGATAAATCCTCCTAAAGTTGAGCTTGAACCCTGCGTGGTCAGAAGTCTGAATATGGACATCCTCCAACTGACTCTGTTGTTTGCAGTTATTTCCAAATGGAGAAATATTTATAAAATCGTGTTTAATGGTTTTTTAAAAAACATATGCAAACAGCCATCAGACCTCACTTGAAAGTTACTTTTATAACTTGAGGAAAGTGAATGCTTACAGAATTGCTGATGGAATGAAAAACGGCGCTTATTGTCACAGGACTCTCTTAGAGAGGTGGGAACCACGTTCCTCTCTTGATGAGTCCTCCTCCCTTGGGCCCCAGATACCACGTTACAGAATGCATTCACTTACCTTAGGAACATTCATCGCCTCTCTTGAGCATCAGATCTTCTTATTCATACATTGCAAATATGCACTTTTATGTCCACAAGGAAGACATTACTAACTTCAAGAAGGAGCAGGAAACTACAAAGTCTGCCAGTGTTGGAACTGCACTCAGAGTTTATGCAATTTAACTCTTGAACAAAATTTGAACCTTTGAGGAAAAAGTATTAGACAAGATTTGGATGAGCTTTTTTCTTTTACTTTTTTTTTTTTTTCACTATTTGCAAATCATGGCTTCCTGATCCTAAGGAGGGGAAGGAAAAAAAAAAACCTCAAAGGAAAGCTCAGCAGACCTTCTGGACATCAAATAGTTCATACAAAACAACATTCTGATGACTTGCATGTAAATAAATCAGAAACATATGAATTAAACTTCTCTCAAAATACATACGGGCTGAAAAATAGAAGTGCTGAGAAAAATGTGTTTTGGGTTTTGCTGAGCCCATGGCATTTGAAAAATAGTTCGAGACATTGAACAAACACAAAGCATGGCTTGGCTTACCCATCCTTGATAGCAGCCTTCCAGTTCGATGGCAAATCAGTTTACCACGTGCTTCAACATGAGCCACCTTTGCTGTGCTCCCCCAAACTTAATGATTTGCAGTTTAAATTTTTTTCAAGAAGGAGCTCAAAAATAGTATCCCTTTTCAAGGAAATGCAAATGTTAGCATTTTCTTACTCTGCGTGTTCATGTCAGACTAGTTTAGAAAATGACACAGATTTCACCTTAGGAACAATCATACTGATAAGGCCTTCTTTGGGATGACCGGCATGTAATAGAAGAAAAGGATTATTATTAAGTGACTGGTTCCATAGACAACAGTGCCTATTAAATGGAAGCCAAAAACCAGCACAGGTAAAAACACAACGAAGATGAACAATACCCCTTCTTGGCAATGCAGAGTGAGCAGAGTCTCGTGCTCCCAAGCTCAGAGCATGACTTGAGAGTTCCTGCTCAGTTTTGTACCCCCAAGCTCTGTGGACCTCTAACCAGCGGAAATTTCATTCCCTTCTCCACATAGCACTCAAGGGTGCTAACATTAGGGATTCTAAATCCTGGACAATTGCAGGGTCATTGGAGCTGGGATATCTTGTTCCTCAGCGTCTGGCTATATGTATGAAAGCAGAACACAGGGAGGGAATTTAGGGAACAGAAATAGGCAGAGCTCTGGGCTTCCTCCACTGATGGTAAGTCATTGCCATGTGCTTGGATGAAATCCTGTGTCTGGTCTTTGGACTAGCACTATCTCCTGAGATTATCAGTTACAGAGAGGCAGTAGATCTCATCTTTCTTATTTCAGAATCAAGTTATTTTGGTTATGTTTTTTAAAAAGAATTTTAATATACTTTTCCTAACTCCTTGACTGAGAGGGTGGCAAGAAACTTGATAGTATAGTTAATAAATTCAGCTAACATTCCCTGAATGCCTACCCATTAGTTGAGTGTTAGAATATAACTAAACAAGCAGCTGGGAGATGGACATGTTTGCAGACAACTCTAAAGTAATCAGATGATACACTGATCAGGGAGGGCAGGCTGCGAAAGGTGGGCATATGAAGGGCACCTTGACCTTGGAGGAAGAGAACTTCAGGGATGAATGGGAATTAAGCCAGCCAAGTGCAAGGGCTGTAGCTGGAAGCAAGGGCGCATGGTTTATCCCATGACCCCAAAGTAGTTTAGGATGGCCAGAGTCTAGGTGCAGAAGGATAGTAATGAAAGATAAGGATGAAAAGATAAATAGTCCTGGGTTCCCTGCCAGGGAGTTTAGATTTTATCATGACTGTAATAAGGAAAGTCAAAGAAGCCAAAGGAGGTAGATCTGACCAGAAGGAGGAAAGAGTCAGTAGTTTCAGACGCTGCTGAGAAATGGAGTGACATTTGGCTGTGGGCTCCAGGAGCTCTTGAGCAGCTTCATTGAGGTAGTAGGGGGTGGCGGGAAGTTTGTAAAGGAGGGGAGAATGGGCACCACGAAATGATTCCCCATCATCATCGTTCATTAGCCTCATCCCCCAAAAATGAGCATCAAGCATCGTATCTACCAGATGTAGAGAGTGATGGGAAGAAGGATGAGGCACTTATATGCCAAGGGTTGGAATGTATTTGGGAAAACAGACCATAAATACCGTAAAGAAGACAGCAGCAGGAGACAGGACACAGGCAAAGGGCAGAGTGAGCAGTAAAGGTCAACCGGATGAAGTGGGACTTGAACAGATCCAAGGACGAATAGGAGGAAGAGATGAGCAAATGAAAGGGGGGTTTTTTCAAGTGGTGAGTGTGACTTGAAGTTTGTATTCTGAGCAGTGCTTCCTCCTCACTCAGTCTAATCTATTCTTGAGTCCCTATCAGTTGAAGTACTAGAAGATACCATCAAAGGCAATGCTTGGTCTTATTGACTCACCTGGGCCTTCTCTAAGTTTATGAATTTGGGCAGGTGGGGAAGTTAAAGACACTGACTCTTCAGTTAGAGTTTCATGCAGTTTTTATTTTTAAAACCATGGATCAAGAAACTCAGGTAGCAAATCAGATATTTATAAATTCTACATGGATGAGCTCCTTAAAAATTTTTGTACATCTAAAGCTGGTAAACGGGAATCACAGCATAATATCTTTCACATCTGTGTTATCTCCACATGACATCTTTTTCCTGGTGTAAGGCCAGAGGTTCCCCACATCTAAAATACCTAAGCAAGCCAATCATGACTGAGAGGACAGTTTTTCTGAAAAGAAGGATTCATGAAGTATACTGCCTTTTAATGCTAAAAAAAAAAAATCTGTCATAAGCTTTGTAGGTAAGGGAAGGATAATTCTCTTTTATTTTGGTTTCTTCCCTTATTTGTTGACTGTGTATCAGTCACCTACTGTGGTCAAGCCTTTGTGTTGAGAGGAGGCTAAGCCACAACCATAACCTCTAGGAGCCCATTGTATTAAATATTTTATGATGGACAAGACTGTGTAATTCATAAAAGATAAAACTTCCTTAAGTAAAGTGCTAGGAAAATTTACAAGTTGAAATACATTTAATTGCAACTTATTGAACTCATTCTTTCCTGCAAGTTCTTTGGTCAATGTCCCTCTCCTTGTTCACACTGCCAGTGCCTATTTCTGTTTGGACTTGCCAGAGAAAAGAGCTGAACAGGTTATCCACATATCATGAGGTTTTCAACTTTAGAAAACTGAGGCTCATCTCTATCAAAGAAAAGTATTTTCAGATCATTCGTGTTTTGGACATGTTGTACACAACAGATACCTTGTGACCTCTATATTTTCAAAGTATTTTCTCAGCATATTATATTGTTATAGTGGCTAAGGTTACGATTTCCATTTTCCAAATGAGTATCATTAAGAGTAGAAGATGAGTTAAATGGCCTGCCTCTGAGCAGTTCATTACTGATAGAACCAAAGCTCAGAGATGTCTTCTGCTCTTTAGAAATAAGTAGGGACCATTATCTGTAGCTGGTTGGTTTCCTTAAAACATTTTGGCAATGAGGGAAAAATCATAGGTTTGTTTTCGTGGTACAATAAAGAATAGTAAGTTTGCTAACGGAGTAATCATGAGTGACCTTAGTGAGCAGTTTTTATTTCAGTAGAAAAGCAACCTCCTCTCCTAATACATAATAGCTACTTATTTACCTAAATTTTCTCTCTAGTGATTGATGACAACACTTACTGCTTAAGAAAGGTTGGCCACCATCTATCTTCCCTATGACTGGAATTGCATGTCCCTACAGATGGGTCCACTGCGATGTGTAATTTTGGTTTTTTAATTGAGGTGAAATTCACATAATGTAAAATTAACAATTTTTGAAGCAAACAATTAGGTGGTATTTGATACATTTACACTACTGAGTGATGACCATCTCTGTCTAGCCTCAGAACACTTTCATCATATCCAAAGGAAACTCCATATCTATTAAGCAGTTCCCTCCTCTCTCTCTGCTCTTACATTGTATAAACCTTTAATTTTAGTGGTATCATATACAGAAACATGCGTAAACACACACCCACTTTATACGTATATACATTCATTTATGTATCTAGACCAGTGTTTTCTATATATATATATATATATATATATATTTAAATCTCACAGCACACTTGAACCTGTGGTTAAACTTCCACAGTACACTTAAATTATGTTTATCAAAAAAAAAAAAAGTTAAAAAAAGAGTACTTACTATGCTTTGAACTTCTTTCAAAGGTAATTTAATTAATGATCTTTAAAAATGTTCATAGCACACCAATTGACAATACAGGTTAAAGAATAGAAGTTGCAGACAGAGGACCTAATGCTTCCTAATTAGAGAATATCTATACTAATAAATGTTTCTCCATCAGAAAAAAGAAAAGACTTCTTTTAACCTTTCTACATATTTCTTCTAAGTTCTTACTAGATAATAATTTATCAAGGAAGAAAAAGAAAAATCAATTCTAGGCCTGTTGTTATGCAAAACTGTTATGTTCTTCTTGTACAGACATTCTCACTTTAATTTGATCCAACGTTGAGACTCTTAAACTGTGTCCCTTACTATTAAAATCATCCAGATTTTACATTTCAGTTTCTAAAAATGGAAAATTATTGAATAAAGTAATTTATTTATCAAAGTTCACATTTCTTGGAAAGAAATTTTAATGGGTCATTCTTAAGGATAAATTTCATTTTTAAAGAAATTGCTGTCATTTACATTTATTTGTACTCCCCTTATTCCAGAAAAATATTTGAGGTAGTCAGTAGCAGATCTTGAAATAATGTGTGTTTAAAATGAAGAAAAATTCAGTCAAGTAAAAAAAAATGTATAATTTAAATATTAGAGAAAACCAACTTAATTATATTTTAAATTTGTTTGAAGACAGAAACTGATTCTTTTTGATCATTAGTTATTCTATTATATAGTCCCATTTTAGGAACATCATTGCTCTTTGAATTAATCCCTCACTTTAAGAAGTTTCTTTGGATAACCCTATTCTAATGGGGTAGGTGTCTTTTTACTTTTTTTTTTTGCACATACAGTTTGTCCAAACTGTCACTCACTTTCATACATTTTCTCACTTCTTGTTGTGCATCTTCAATTCCTCAACTAGCTCCTAATAAAAATTCTTCCCTTCTAATATTTTTCAATATAATGTACCAAAGCCAGTAGCTTTGTGCTAAGTAGAATCTCTGCTCCTCGTTCAATCAGTGAAATATTGGGGCTGATTTTACCTAAAAGTTTGCCCTGTGCTTGGGGGGAGGAGGCAGGTATTTGAACGGGCAACAGACAGAAAGGCAGCTGATTGGACATCGATGTTGACAATTTACATAGTTTTTTTGTTGTTTTTTTTTTTCCATTTCAGTCTGTGCCACAGAGTCACATATTTGGTAATTATTTCATGCATTTGTTTTCAGTTGAAAGTAGTTAGGGCCATATGTTTTGACAGAAAAAAGATAGTTCATACTTTTTTCAGCTCTGTAAAAGAGGAGATGGGGTAACAATTTTACAGTGTACTGTGGCAGCAGTTTCTGTTCAAAACCTCACCAGATTGGAAACTCACTGTTCATAACAATTCTCTTGGTAAGCAGAAGATGAAGGCATCTGTTTGAAACACCCAGAGTTAAGTTCGATGCTTGAAAGTACCCCAAAGAGTTCATTTATGACTCTGCACAGCATTAGTTGATATAATTTGCAAATATGAAAATTAATTTGACCTTCGGAGTCCCTGGGCTGGGCTGTCCATCCTGCAGCCACAGGCGATATGTGGATTATATAAGGATTTTTTATTTACCTGTGGTGGCCAATATGAAAATTATGCGTGGATTCTTTTTTGTTGTTTTTTTTTTTTGGGTTTGTGTGTGTGCTCATCAGCTTTCTGCTGGTAGTTACATATTTAATATGTGGCCCAAGATAACTCTTCTTCCAACATGGTGCAAGAAAGCCAAAAAGTTGGACGCTCATTCTTACCTGAGGTTTGGTGCGTAAAGGCCCAGGTTCCAGCCCCACTGCCACCCTCCTACAGCCAAGTGATTCATGGGAAATTAACCCTTTCCCAGCTTCTATTTCCTTATGTATAAAATGGGCGGGGTGTTCCACTGCTTGGAGCGATAATCTATCTCAACGTGATGACTAAATAAGATAATACAGTAAGTTTTTATGATTTAAAAGGTTAGGAAGATGTAAACGTTTTAGGATACTTAATCATAGAATTTTACCGAATTTCCTTTTATGCAGCCAAAATCAAGGTCAAAGAATGTAGGCAGAGAAGTACGTGCTGGCTCCCCTTTTGTGAATCGTTTCTTTGAGAGTTCTTTGCAATACCTGCTAAGATCCGGGCTTGCTGCCTCAGCATCCTTGCTTGTGTCTCTGCTCTTCAAAATGGACCTTTCTGTTTTCGTCTTGCACAGTTTCCTTCCTGAGAAAGAATGAGGTACTGACTTAGGGACAAGGGCCCTCTGGCTGGCTGTGCTGTGAGGTGCAGACTCAGCGCTGGGGACACTTGGGACTGGGGAAGGAAGAACGGCACCTTCAGAGCTCCACAGGGTCAGACTCTAGAGTGACTTAACGTTTTTCTTTCGTGCTGCTTTTTCTTGTTTTAACATCCTTTCAGTGCCCTTGTGCCTTCTCTGATTTCTTTTTTACAGATGATATTGTGACTTATTTATTTTGAGACAAACTCTTACTCTGTCACCTGGATAGAGTACCATGGAGTCACCCTAGCTTACAACAACCTCAAACTCCTGGGCTTATGTGATCCTCTTGCCTCAGCCTCCTGAGTAGCTGGGACTACAGATGCCACCACAATGCCTGGCTTGTCTATTTTTAGTAGAGATGAGGTCTTGCTCTTGCTCCAGGTGGCCTCAGACTCCTGACCTCAAGAGGTCCACCCACCTTGGCTCCCACAGTGAGAGGATTAGAGGCTTGAGCCACTCTGCCTGGATTACCCTCCGATAGCTAAAAAATTCTTTCTAAAGATTGATTTTTGGGAAAAGATCTGAGATTTCATTACATTGAGGTATAATATGAACTATTAACAAACTATAACAGAGTTTCCCAAGGAGGGAATAGTGATTGGAGATGTGTTCAAAATGAGTTTGTGACCAGGGAGACTCTTCCAGGGATATAGATTAGAGTAATGGTTCTCACCTCCCTCATGCCGGGGCCCTTTAGTACAGTTCCTTTTCTTTAATCCTGTTCTCAGGGGTTGAGAACCGCTGCCTTCGATTAAGGTACCTTGACCAAAGTCTGCCGCAGTGAAATTAATTTGTGTCAATAGTACCCAAACTTATTTGGGCTTAAATCCCTTTTTAAAAAGTCATACCTATTAACACTCAGTGAAAGATGTCAGCTGTAGGTTTCAACCAGAAATGGTGCTCTTAGAAACCCTTCGGATGGACCGTTACAGGTAACTGCCTCCACGGCCTAAAGAAAGTTCAGCCTTCAGCTTATTGAAAAGTGAAATGCACTGCAATCTATTTTGGCAGAACCAGGAAAGATTTCTTTCTCTACGTTACGATGTTATTCTTAGTTTGACATATATTTGTGTGTGGTATATTTACTCATTCATGCATGCATGCACGTAGTAACTATTTGAGCCTGTTTTGTGCCAGGAACTACACAGATAACACACACATGCAGAAACCCCAGCACACCTGCAAACTTTTTTCATAATGCTCTTTTTAACTTTATTGTTTCTACAATTGATTATCCTTAGCAGGCCTTCTCAGCATTAGGGGTGGAGAAGAAACACCAACCAACCCTAACCCCAATCTAGTGTTAATTTCTGTCATTATTGTGGAGTCGGAGAATATGTTTTCATCCAAAAGACATTCTGCCCTCATTTAATTGATAAAACAGTGCCCTCATGGGTCACAAAGCTATTTATTTCATATATGTCTAAAGTATTTTGATGTTACAATAACTCCTAATGAAACTAAAACAGTGGTTATCATCTTAAAGAAAAAAAAAGTACACAGTTCTTTGCCAAAGATGGGAAACGTGTTGAAATGAGAGGTGATCTGTTAGACATGTCGGAAACCTTCCTTATTCGACCAGCTCCTTAAGTTGAGCTGATTATTTTTTTTGCTGTTTTTGGCCAGGGCTGGGTTTGAACCTGACACCTCCAGGCTATGGGGCTGGCACCCTACTCCTTTGAGCCACAGGCACCACCCTAAGTAGAGCTGATTTTCAGACATGCACCACATGTGCCTATCAGTCCAACAGGCCTCATTCCTTACCACCTCCATATGTGGACCAATTGTTACAGTCCCTTGGGTGGTCAGCTTACTAAGGTTTCACTGTAGTTGATAATCATGAGTTTGATACAATACATAGAAACAGAAATATGAATAATTTAGTTATGTCTAAGATTTAAGGTAACCAGAAGTACTAATAATTAATTGAAACAATACAGCAGGGGTGGCGCCTGTGGCTCAGCGAGTAGGGCGCCGGCCCCATATACCGAAGGTGGCGGGTTCAAGCCTGGCCTCGGCCGAACTGCAAAAACAAACAAAAAAAAATAGCCGGGCGCTGTGGCGGGCGCCTGTAGTCCCAGCTACTAGGGAGGCTGAGGCAAGAGAATCGCTTAAGCCCAAGAGCTGGAGGTTGCTGTGAGCAGTGTGACGCCACGGCACT